>JASCZI010030390.1:35835-79598 GCA_036250425.1 Stylosanthes scabra | reverse complement strand
ACCCATTCTCGGTTTTAACTAGCTTTTGTAATTAATTTATTTACCTAAGTTAACCTTATTATTTTAACCTCAAATTTTATATCTAAGCTCATTAGACACATACTAAATTCCCATAAAAACAGTTTTGAAAACAACATTTGTTAAAAGACACTTTTACCCCTTTTTACCCCTAAACTAGTAAAAATACTCTAAGCCACTTTAAAGCTTATTTCTTTTCACTTCCGAGGCTAAAACCATTTTAAAACATATTTATTTAAACACTTTAATTCTGAAAATTTTATAAAACATATTTAATGACCATTTTGCCCTTAGCTTCAAAAACATATTTCTTTTCACTTTAAGTTATTAATCTTTTAGAACCGATTTACATATATTTTAGCAGATCTTTTATTTCCTTACATTTTTGCCCAAACTTGAGGGAAACCCTCGGCCTCTTAGCACAATATAGCAAGCATAATATATCAAGCACACGTTTTGATCATCATAGCTTATTTTATCAAGCATATGGCCGAATGGCCTATTAGCATTTCAAGCCACTTTTGGCAAACATAAGCACAAGCATATCAAGCAATCAAGCATAGCAATGCATTATCATATATCAAGCACTCAAGCAAGCATAGCATTCATATTTTCAAGCAATGCTTCAAGCTTTCAAGCATAGCATTCATATTCATTTTAAGCCTTAGTCTTTACCGAGCCTTTTAGCATACGAGTCCTTTTTCAAGCACATATATGACCCAAATATAAAATCTAAGGACCCTAACCCCCTTACCTCTTGTAGATCCCGTGTAATAGCCAAAGAATAGACACCAAAGCCAACTTGAGTGACACGGCCAAACAAGGTCCTTAAGCTTGAGTCCTAAACAAAAATATACCACAAAGATGGTGGCTTTTTGTGAGTATGAGCTCTCTAAGATCATGAACTAGATTAGTCTTGCACTTACCTCTTATAAAACCAACGAAAAGAAGACAAGAAGAGGGAGATGAGGCCACGGACAAGAGCTTGGAAAGAGCAAGCTTTGTTGTTGATGAAAAACCTTGAAGAGTGATGATAATGGTGATTCGGCCGAAGAAGGAAGAGTGGAGGAGGATAGTTTTGATGATTCTAAGTTGATATTAGTGAAAAGGAAGACAAGAGAAGAAGATTGATGTATAGTATGATGGTGTTTGAAGGAGAAACTAGACTTTGATGTTCTTCATGTTCATATGAACATTCAAAGTGTTCTTGTTAAACTCAAAGAAAAAGGGTGTTTAATCTTAATAAGCAAGAGAGAGAAAGTGTTTTTTTGGTGTTTTTGAGGAACAAAATCCGAAATGGGATGATGAATATAGAGAGAGGGAGTTTCGAAAGTTTAGAGAGAGGTTGGAGAATTTTTGGAGTAGTTTTTGGTGTAATTTTTGAATGAAAGGTTAAGTGAATGGTAAATGAGTTTAAGTGAGGGTAAATGGAGTTAAAATGAATCAAATAACTTAAAGAAAAGGGGGAGGGAAGTCACGGTCATAGAGTGGGAAAGTAAGCATCTCATTTTTGTTTGTTTTTGTTATGAAGAGTGTGGTAGCTTTTTGTGGTGTAATGGTAAAATAAAATGATATAATATGGTAAAGGTGGTAAAAGAAATAATATAATAAGAATAAAGGTGATATGGAAAGAATCAAATGGAAGTTTTTGCATGTTCCTAAGACATGCAACCAATGAGAGAGAAGCCTTTTCAAAAAGGTGTCTCAAAAAGCAAGAGAGAGAAAAACTAGAAGGTGTCATAAAATAATTCTAGGGCATTCTTGGCTTTTACGGGGTGACTAAGGTCCAAAGACGTATTATAGCGTCGCGCTATAATTCTAACTTTCTGTCGTATTTCACATTTTACCGAAATCACGACCCGACGTTCTGCGACGAAAACTAGCGTCGCTAAAATGGTACGAAATTCACACTTTGAATTTCGCCACCCTTGAGCTATCAACTCGACTCATCTAGGAAATTACAATTTCCGTCGGAGATATTCTTCCTCAATATCCTCCGCTCGTTCTAAAGGCGGCCAAAACGGTCAAACCGTCGCCGAACAACGCACTGTCGCTAAAAACAGAAAATCACTGAAATAGACAATCACTGGAGACGAACTCCACCTCAAACATATCTAGGGTATCTAAAACCCTTAAGCACGCCATCAAGCATTCAAAAGCACATAGCAAAGGCGTTCCATACGTTTCTGTCAGAAACGGGAATAGCAGAAAGACGGGGTTTTACATATACATTCAATCACAATTCTAAGGTTCTCAGAAATCAAGGCACAACGAATCTAGAGTAACTAAATCGTAATCTCATAGTAATTCAGTTTCCAATTACCTAATCAAAAGCTAATCTCTCAGTCAATCAATCAAATAATTAGATGAAGCCCTAATTCAGATTCCAATCCTTATGAGTCTCAAAAATGATCCTAGATTAGATTACATGTCACTATATCCAAACTAGTTCTAATCCAATTTTAACCCACAAAATTTTAGTTGCATAACAATTAGCTTGACTATCTCTAGTTAGACCTAATCATCAAGTGATTCAATTTCCAGCTAGCATAAACTAATAGATCTCTCAATCTTATTAACTTAGCCCGACAAGTTAAGAACACCTCTCAGTGATTCTAAACTATTGGGATGAAGAACGGAAAGTTAAATCATGCACAAAAGATAACTGAAAATACCTCATTGAATTGATAATTGAATGTACAAAAGACTACCTCATGATTGGTGAACAGAGCTCATCACCCTTAACAATGGAGTAGTTTAGCCTTGCATAATGAAACTAGATCTAAGAAAAAATAATCTGTGCTGAAGTGTTCTACCATAGTGGTAAATCACTCTTTATATATATCCTAATCTAAATTCAAATCAAAATCTAATCTTATCTTAATCTAATCCTAATCTAAATTCAAATCAAAATCTAATCTTATCTTAATCTAATCCTAATCTTATCTTTAATCTTATCTCTTAGAATTACAAGTCTTATCTTCTTCTCTTGAGTCTTCAATCAATCATATCTTTATTCTTCCAATTAAGCCTTGATTAATGAATGGAATTGAGACTTGAAAGATCTTGGTTGAAGTGGTCAAAATAGGCTTCTTGGATGTTGGAATTCATCTCCCACGTATAACGTGGAGTTTCTGCCCAAATTTGGGTTTGCTGTCTTGACTCCCACGTATGACGTGAGATCTGGCGTATAACGTGGAGCATTCTGCACTTGCTGTCTTAATCCCCACGTATGACGTGAGAGCACCACGTATAACGTGGGCTCTCTGTCCAATTTGGCCAATTTCTCTTTAATTCCCACGTATGACATGAGAGCCCCACGTATAACGTGGGCTCTCTGTCCAATCTTTCATTTTCTGATTTAATTCCCACGTATGACGTGGGCTCTATGACGTGGGCTCTCCACGTTATACGTGGGCTTCAACACTTAGCCAAATCTCTCTTTTCTTCTCTGCTTCGTTCCCTTTTCTTCAATCTCTCTCAAATGGTCTTCAATTACCTAAAACTCTTAGTGAATCATCTAAAAACACAAACACAACTCAAAGAACATCAAGTTTGTTTGATTTGATAAATTAATAACAATAATCCACAACAAATATCATGATAATTGAGAGAAATTGAGACTAAAAACAGCCCAAGATGCACATGCATCACTTATGAAATCAGTTCAAAAACAACTGCCTTACTCAGCCACTTTCCAATCTATTTCCAAAACACCATGGTACATCATTATCATCTTTTCCATTCAGCCAATATTCACATATTCACAATTCAAGCCCCTCACTCGGGCGTCCATGTCCATCATATTCCACTTCCTATCCCGTTATCTTTTACTTTAGAAAACAAACAGTTTACATCTCATTCACATATCAAGCATGTTATCATCTATCTCAAACCAGCAACATCAACAATCCATTCAACCACACAGACAGACACACAATCCACTCAAACACCACTTACAAATCATCCATTTCAGTTAAGTTCCAAAGCCCCCAAAAACCACTGTTTTCCATCACATTCAAAATCACCCTCTTTAAACCAGATTTTTATAAAAGACACCAGGATATTAACAAGTAGTATTAGACAACTCAAGAACAGTGCACATAGAATCAGACATATCAGCTAGCATTTACTTATTTATACGCACACACTACTTATCAAGTATTCTAGTTTCAAAGTAAGTTAACCCCTACCTCATTTCCAATGCCCCAACCATAAGCTCCTAACCATTAGCTCCTAGTATCGTTAGCTCCAACAATGACCGCAGCGTGCTCTAAATCAACATGCAATTATAGCTACATGACTCTATAACATTGAGATCCCAATACACTCAACGACTTTTGCCCAAAACAATTATCTCAAGGACTCCGAATTAGGAACTTACCGTAATTCTAAAGGAAAATAGAGAAAGGGGACATCAACCTCAGCCCGCATAACAGTCGGCCAGCGATCACCATTACTAGTGATTAAACCAGCAGCAACAACGACTAGCGCAAGGTTTGACACTGCAACCTAGTGGTAATTTCGACAAGAATTAGCAGCATCATAGCACTTAATGGTCATCAGAATTTTAAAGGTACGAAGGCAAGGACTAGAAAACCCTTACCAACGACAGATTGTGAATAGAAAGTGGCTATTCCGGTGAACCATGGCAATAGCAGTAACATGCAGACCAGAAATCATCAGCATTATGTTTCCTCTTAGCACCACAGCCCCAGTGACGAACATGTAAGGCAACAACAGAACCTCCGGCGGATATGGATTAAAGATAGAAAACTACAAAAACGAGAATAGAATCGAAGAATGGACTTGAGTGATGACATTACCAGTTCTGTTTTCTCCGGCGAGCTCAGAGAACTCCGACGAGGATTCTCTCTCACCCTCTCCCATTAATGGCGACGAACAGACCAGCGGCGGTGGAGGAGCTCCTGCAGAACCCCACGTTCTTCCTCCAACGGACCTGTTCTCTCTCTTCTTCAAACATAACAATAGCAACAACCATCGACAGTGGTTCTACCAACAACGACGAGGGCGGCTTCTTCTCCGGCGACGGTGAAAAGCACGACAGAGAAATGGAGAAGACAAAGAAAAACTTCAACAAAGACACCACGGTTACGGCGTTGACGAAGAGACGAACGGAGGTGGAAGGCTCAACGGTGGCAAGAAGAACCAGAAAGTGGTGGTGGCTCCGATTTCGTGGACGGAGATAGCGCTCTCTCTCTATTCGAGTCTCTCTCTCTCTATCTCTTTCCTCTTCTTCTCGTGGGCGACGGTGGCGGCAGTAAAGGTGGATGCCACCGGCGCCATCTCTCTTCTCTTTTCTTTAGGGACCGTGTGTGTTAGGGTTTCGGAGTTGGTGTGTGTCGTTGTTGTTGTCTTTTGTTGTTGTGATGAGAGATGAGTGTTGATTGTTGTTGAGTTCGAATGAGAGGGAGTGAGGCTGCTGTTGGTGTGTGTTAGATTAGGAGTGTGTAGTCACATTAGGGTTTGGTCTAGGTGAGGGTGTTAATGAGTGGTGCACCTTAAGAGTTAAGGTCTGAATTTGGGAAAAAAGGGCAATTAGGCAAAATTTGAAGGGTCAAAAACAAACTCTAAGAATTTGGGATGTTACACTCCACCCTCCTTACAAAAATTTTCGTCCTCAAAAATTCGTTATCCCGACAGTAGGAACATTGCTTGTCCTTTCCCTTCCACCCTACCGAATCATCCCCCAAACGTTTCTTTACTTCCTTCCAACTTCGTCCAAACGCTTAAGGTCATCACCAATCTATTATCCCTTACTGACAACTTTCCATGCGTATTCCATTTCGAATTTGCCTCCTTCTCAACTCCTCAAACCTTCAAGCTTCTCCCGAGTTTACACTTGGTAACGATCCACCTCATCAACAAACTTGATTCACGCCCGATCGTCACTATCTCGCAATTAACTGAACTTGCTCTCTTAACTCGCTCGTACACTCTAACTCAATGCTCTACTGGGCTTTAGTCTCCTCACGCACTCGTCATCATTACTTATAGATTTAAGGTCATTACCCGGCAGCCTATCATTCTAACGCGTGGTTCATTGTACATAAGTACCGAGCATTATAGCGGAAAGATTTTTAATCTGAACTAAAGAGTATACGAAATCTTGGACGAGAAGAGCATACGAACTTAGAATAATTAGCGTAAGCTAAAAGAATAAGTAGGAACGTGATAACGAAGAAAGGGAGTAAATCGCACGTCCATAGATTTGAAACTAAGAATCGTTGAATGGATTAAGAAGTGAATTGAAGGTTCACCATGTACAAATAGGTACAAGGTAATTAATTGGAAATGCAAGATACATACGCCAAAACGAATTAAACCGAACGCAAGTAGATTATAAAATTACAAGAAGATTCATGGGAGCACAAACACGCACAAGTCATTAACACAAACGGAAGGTAATTATCAAAAGATAATTATGAGTAGGAATAGTACGAACAAAAATACAATAGGATTAATGAACGTTATGCGAGTCAATGCGGCAAAACAAATTTCGAGTTTTATCAAAGCAGCAGCGCGGTCATAAATAGAAGAAAACTATAACATGGTATGCGAAAGAAAGTCAAATAATGACGCTTAAAAGAATTTAAACAACATATTTCAAAAGAAAAATATCGAAATTACGTAGTAAGAAACTTTTGAAATCTAAAATGACATTATTCGTATAAGTTCAAGAGAAAACTCGAGTACAAGAATAGGAGGAGCTGGAAATAATAAGGGAGTATAGTCGAGGAAAATTTCATTTTGCGCCCGCGAAAGAGGATTTTGTAAATTTATCATTTGCGAATGAAATCACGAAGGAATAAAATCAGAATAGTTAAAACAAAATCATTTTGAGAAGTAATTTACTCGCGAATTATCATACCAATCAGTTCCTAGAGAGTACTTAAATTCCTAGGTGAGTACCTAAACATTTAAAAATTCATTCGTCCAGCTATTAATGTGTAGAAATAACATGAAAACATCAATTAGGATCTTATTCAATTTAGAATAGGTGTCTATTTACATTTAATAAGATAGTGTGTCAAAACATAATACTTTTTACCTAAGGAAAACAACTGTAACACCCCAAAACCGATCAACCGAGTCGCGAACATGTTTGATCAATTTCGAAGTGCTACGGACGAATGATAATACACAACTACATAAATCCGAACACTTCACACGTATCCGAACCGTATACAAATTTGTAACTGTTTTCCTTCATATAAAATAGAGCCGTGACAAATAAAACCACGATAAATTATATATCAAAATAGCTTTACATAATACATATGGTTCGATCACATACAACTGAACCTACGAAGCTTAGGTCCATTACTCAACCAACCTCTAACTCCTACACAGCCCTACTTCCTAGTTCTCCTCATTACACAGCGGAAGACTTGGACTCTTGGAGAAACTAGATGCCGACCTTCTTCACGGATACTTCGCCAACCTTCCAAGCTCGAACCTGTACCTGAAAAGTCTGATAATGTATCGAGTGAGAATCCCCAACCCATGGATTCTCAATACGGATATAGCACCAACCCTACAATATTTATGCTAGCAGAACTACGCAAGGCATTCCTATTTATCTTTCTTTTAGCCATGTCGTTTAGTTATGTAACATCCCAATTCCTAGGCTGCAGTACTAGTAATTGAGAGTTACCATTTAGTGACCTTTAGGACCATAGCTGATAATAATAGATATATAATATGAGCCTGTCGAATTAAACGCAATCGTTTATTAATTGAATCATACATAGTTACATATATAGTTGGGAAAATAAGGCATAATTATAGCTAATAAGTGCACATACTGTAAATCATGTAGATCAATCACAACATAATAACCACTTATTTCCGCCTTTGACCATGATATAAGCTCTCCTTTTCCAGCCAAAAGTCCAATAACATCTAATTGATTAAATAATTTAAAAAATAATTAGCGGAATACTAATGAAAAAATAAGGGATAACTATTGTTTTGGTCCCTAAGGTTTTATGCGAAAATCAATTTCGTCCCTAACCTTTTTCTAATTTAAAATGGTCCCTAAGCTTTGAAATTGATTTAAAATCGTCATTTTATTTTTTTATTACCAAAATACCCTTATACAATCAAATTCTCCTAGCTAGTCTCTTTCTTCCTCTCTCTTTCTTTCAAACTGAAACCCATCGTCTTCAACACCTTCAAAGGTGAAGGGCGGAAAAAGAGGGCACGATGGTGAGGCAGTGACGAGATGGAGAGAACAAGAGGGCGAAGAAGCTGATGCATGGCGGAGAGAACCAAGAGTGCAGTGCTACAACTACTGATAACAGAAATTCAGAACGACGACGAAGAAGATGGAGTCGGGAGGTTCTCGATGATGGCAGGGATCTCGCCGACGCTAGAAGTGATGAAGATTATGGTGTTGATTCTACTGTTGGTAGCTTCGTTTGACGAGCTGACAGTGGTGGCCGTGGACAGGCCCTGAGCAACCTACCAGTATTGACTGTCGTGACGCTTCGAGGCACCGGTATCGTCGTCGGCAGAAGGTGGATTCGATCACGGTAGATCACGGTAGTGGCATTCAAGGGGTTTATGGAATTTGGGTGATTACTAGAAAATAAAATTGGAAAAATTGGGAACCCTAAAATAGAAACTTTGAGCTTCAATTTCAATTTTAATTTTTGTGTGTTGAGAAGATGATCGATAAAGCATGATGCGAAAGCTGAAGATGAATTTCAAGTAGCTATGTGATCTAGGTGCATTAGAAGGTTCCAAATCATTTTTCTTCACATGCTTTTGTAGACTAAAGTTTTTATTAGTCACGTATATTGTGTGTAGTGCTTTTTTTTATCTGATTGTGTGTAGTGAGCTTATATAAACGATAAATGATAAACGATGTTAAAAAATATGGATTACTATAGAGTAATTCAGTTGCATGTGATATACTTTCAATTTGTTGCTTCTTTTGGGAGCTGTGTTATTTTCTATTTAGCAGGTTAAGCAATATCCAATTTCCATTTGAGAAGATGGTGGTGGTGGTGAGAAGTTGAAGAAGATGGTAATGAGGTGAGAGACAGAGAGAGATGTGTTTCATTTTGAGAGAGAGAGAGGGGGAAGAGAGAAGAGCTAGGTTAGGAAATTGTAATCGGATATAAGGGGTATTTTGGTAATAAAAAAATGGAAGGACGATTTTAAACCAATTTCAAAGTTTAGGGACCATTTTAAACAGAAAAAAAGGTTGGGGACGAAATTGATTTTTGGATAAAACCTTAGGGACCAAAAGAGTAGTTATCCCAAAAAATAGCATGACCTATAAAAAAATCTATATACAATTTATAAGTCTACTACTTATCAAATAGATGAGAATTGAGATCGTTCATTCATCTGTTTTAATATATCAGCATGAGATATAAAGTTAAAATGATTGCTAGGAATGATACAATCATCAGTCATTCTCATTATGCGTGACTCCTTCTTATAAAATATCTTGCACTGGTGTATAGTTGGAAGATATATGTCACTTGATTCCTCAACATCAAAATTTGAAAATACGTAAATTATCCCTTCCATGATTACATGCACAAATATCTTTACGAAGGCATTTTTCGTTGAAGAATGAATCTTATCACTCTGGAAAATAAATTATTATTTGACATTAAATAATTGCAACAAAACATTGTATGTTTAGATATACGAATCTAAACAAAAATATATAAAATAAAATTATAAGCTAAATAAAATTACGTGTAAATTATAAGATATATTGCCTCGAGTCTAGAGAGGTGGGATAACATAATTTCAATAGCAATAACATAGATATAGAAGATAAAATTGTAGTCATCAATATTCACTATTCTAATTGTAGTCTAGAAAGATTGCATAACATATTAAGAGATGGCATAATTCAATAGAAATAACACGTAAATAATAATCCAAACAACATTCAACATCAACATACACGATCGGTCATTCAGTATAATTATACAACGCCAACAACATTAATAAAATAATAATCCGAAATGTAATGCCAACAATATTAATAAAATAAATGATGAAATTTACATATTTCAAATTGAAACTAACCTTATTATCCATTAGAACCATCTCGACATAAGCAGTCTTACTATTGTCAAATTTTGATGGTACTTTCCAAAGTCTCATAACCCTTGTCTTTATTCTCCACGCCTTGTCATCATCCAATCCACTATAAACGATACTTTTGATAGGATCGTAAGAAGTAGCTATTGTGCATACAAAAGATTAATAGAACTTGATATATGCTTGAATGTTTTAGAAGAACAATGAAAAATATAAAACTACAATGTAATAAAAATTTGTGCAGCATCATATATTACACACTGCTGAAAAGGTTTTAAGGAAAATTTTTTGTCATATCAAAATATTTATTATTATTATTCTATATGTTTTAATTGTTATACTATTGCATATAATTTTGAATTTAAATAGAAATATGTTTTCAATCCATGAAAAAAAAGGTTGATTTTTTTGTCTGATTATGTTATAAACAATATATAAAAAAATATTAAAATTATACGTCATAAAAATATTGAAATATATCAATATTGATATTGAATTTTAAATACACTCATGCATCATAATTATGTTTTAAACAATATATTAAAATAAAAACTATCTCCTATTAAAAATAAATATAATTATACGTCATTTAAATATTGAGATTCTTGTCTGATTTATCATGATCTAATAATTTAGTATATATTCTAACTATTTTTTTCTCAATATTTTTACTATAAGTAGAAACAAATTAATAATAAGACAATCAACGATTAGGGTTAATAAATGAATGATTAGGAATAAGAAATAAATACACTTAGAATATAAGTGGAAAAAATTTTGATGACAGCATGACACGTGTCCCTAACCAGCTTGAGAGAAAACCAATTTTTAGTATATTAAGGAGATAGGAATCTAATTGAAAACAAAAAAGTATAGAAACATAATTAAAAATTTGGTAAAATTACTGGGACTACGAAAGTAATTAAGCCTATAACTAACTAATCATTACAATGCATAGTAGCCAAATATGCTGATGTGATATATCATGGTGTCAATCATCACGTGCCTGTGTTCTAAATGTTATTTTGAAAAATATATTATTTATTAAATAATAAGATTTGTTAAAATTAATAATTAATTATAATATGATTTTTAAATAGTTACAAGATTATATGACAATTTTTTTAATAATTACATTGATTCTTTTTTATATATCAAACATTATATACAGAGTATTTCATTTGACACAAATAAAAATATATATATAGCATTTCATTTGTAGTTTATACGTGCTTATTCAAAAAAATTATCTTTTGCATAGAATTTTTTTTTATTTTAACTATTTCATATACTATATTATTTTTTGTTTTTCAATCAAAATTAATTTGTTTAAAGTATAAATTAGCACTATTATTTCTTTTATAAATTCACCAGCATTTTTTCATTTAATTATATATTAATTATCCTTCAAAAATTTGATGGAAATTATTTTTCCTTGCAATGAGTTTATTTTTTGCAGGTATATATTTTTTATTTAAAATTAGTGTTGTATTGTTATTATTATTATTATTTATTTGGTTTGTATATTAATTACTGCCCGATCATTTAAATATTGCAATGCTAAGTATACACCAAAATCAGCCACATAATACACATTAAAATATTAAACATACATTAAAAATGAGTCAAATTACACATATATTTTATATTTCAATATGTATTATATATTGGTGACTGATATAGTGATTAAATTTGGTGTGCAAATAGAATTATTCTAATTGTTAACATCATTTTCTATACTCTAGTCAGTCAAAGTCACCTCAACTCAAAGTACTAGAGAGCAAAGATAGAAAGGAGAGAGCGTGTATTGACATTGTTTACCCTATAAGTAAACAATATTAGACGGGTCACTCATTTTCAATGCAAGTTCAACATTGTCCACAGCTGCCACATGGTGGAGCTTTATTGGCCGGTCAATAAGTGCTACCAAAAGGCACAATATTTGCGCCATCAGAGAGCGCATCTTTCTGAAAAATCATGAATTTGGTCAATTTTTAAAAGGAAGGGGGCATAAATGTCATTTTGCAAAAAAACGTTGAGCCTCTTTCCAAAATTTCCCCTGACCGTCAACACGGTGAAGAACTGAGAAGGGAGAACTCAAAGGTTCCCTAGCCTCCACCGCCGGCGCCGTTCATCCCCTACCGGTTTGCCTTCGTCGCCTCTCCTGCAGGTTCATCGTGGCCGCTTCGCGTCTGAAGAACTGAACTGAGAAACCCTAGCGCCCCATCATCGTTCGGTCGTGCTCCAAGCCTCCAATTCCTCCAAGCCTTTGCTCAACCCGCTAGGAGTTTGCGTCGCGTCGCCTGGGTCGAGATCGCCGCCTGCTTGCTGCAGTCCATCGTCTCGTCGTCCGCCGCCTGCTTGCTGCAGTCCATCGTCTCGTTGTCCGCCGCCTGCTAGTTACCGGCGTTCTAGGTCCCTCTCCTCTCCTACTCTCCCTCGTACTCTGTTCCAACCGAAAGTAATGTAATGGCTGTTGTTGTTGGGTTTTTTTTCACATTATTCATACTCTGTGATTGAGTTTGAGATTGGGTGAAGGTTGCTGTGATTTTGTTTTAGTTCTTGATTTAGTTCTTATTCTTCATGTGTTTGTTGTGGTTTTGGTTCTTGTTTTTTCTTGTTCTTGGTTTTTCTTATTTTGATGTCAAATTAGCCAATGATGAATCATACTTTGAGTTGGCATTAGGCTCAAATGATAATACATAGGTAGAAGTAGACTAGAAAAAATTTTTCTAAAGACATAATAAAATTGTTGCTGTTGTTATTCTGTTAAATTGGTTAATTGTTAAATTGTTTAATTTTTCTTGCTTTTCTTTTTGGCGAAGTCTCCGGTGAGGATTCCCCCACGCGCTCCTCATGTGTATGTCCAGTGAAAGCACGCCACATGGAACTGATCACTCCAGACTACGCCTGTAGCATGTGAGGACGTTGATGGGTGACGTTCTGTCAGTACATGTTCCAGATTATTAGGGAGAGTGGGGTCGGTGATTAGGAAGGATTATTTATGTTTTTTTGGTAAATCGTTGAGTAACGGGGTAGGTAGATTGGGCCCATTCATTGGAAAGTGTTTTTTGGGTTGGGCCTTGTATTTACCAGCTGCGATGGGTGTTGAAGGAGTCTTTTGTGACTTTGCTAAGTGGTGGGCTACGTACTGTTGTGGGTTACGGTTTGGGGAAGAATTTTTTTTTGAATAGTGCCAAACTGTATTGGGTGAACAGGACAATCAAATGGAAAAAATAAAGTGGAAAAACAATATGGAGTGTAGGGGAAATTGTTCATGGCAATAACATGTGGTTGGCAAACTTTAAGACAATTGAATGAATTGAATGGTAATAAATTCTCCAATGACGTCCTGAAGCAGTGAATTTTCATGAAGTTATATAATTTGTGCTATGAAACTATGTGTTGGTATGAATTGTAAGGCTTTGTTAGTAAGGCAGGTTGTGTAGAGGTTTAGGGTTTATTGGTAGAATGTCTACCCTATATATCTGTTAGACCACTGTAGGGAGCAAAATCGTCGGGGAGAGACTTTAGGGAGGAACCAAGTGAGGAAACACAAGATGAGAAGACACCACATCCAACTGAAAACCTTAAGGTGTCAAGTTAGTGGGTCTCTCATCTTATAAACTCATCACTTCTCCTTGCTCTCAAAGATGTGGGACTAACCCCTCATACTTGAACCACAACAATATCTTGCATCCTCCGGACTGTGTAGCAAATGTGTCGATGGTGTCAAGTACTCTTGCTGAGTTTAGGGTTTGTATCAATTTGTACCATGAAGTTACTACACTGACAGGGCCACGAGGAAAGTTGTGGAGGCTCAGGGGAGGGAGATAAGGGAACTGAAAAAGGTGACTAAGGGAAACAACGACATGCTACAGATCCTGTGGGTAGAGTATGTAAAGGGCCGCAAACAAAGTCCACTAGAGAAAGGTGATGCTCACAAGTTGGCTTCCATAGACGAAGCTTTACACGCGGATCTCACGGAGGAGGATGTTGACGCAATAATCAAGAAGCTTTGTACCCCGAGTTGACGGAAACACAGCTGAAAGAAGATTTGCCGGCAAAGGAAGCTGGAACAGTATCGTTGAAGAAACATTCACTCAAGGTACGGAGGTTAGGTATCTAGTGTGAGTTTCCCTTCAAATACTTGCGGTACGTATGATGTGAAGGTTACACTTGGGTCTGATGACTTCCATGGTTCTGGTGCAGAGGAAGCTTGATTACTCTCTGACGGAAGAGGATGGCGGAGTGGATATGCCCCAAGACCCGGATCCGAAGCTCATGCTGGTATATGGACCCAACACCCCCGGATACATAGACGGGGGAGACCTTCCAAAGGCTAGTGTTTTCTTTGATACAGAATGTTGCTGTGGTTTAGGTTTTGCGAATTAGGTGGCTGTTTTTTTGCATGTTATGTTCTAAAAATTCGTTCTTTGTCATGTTTGTATTCACAGTGCATGGACGTAGTCTTCCGTCCTCCAGTTGGGGTGAGATTCATGCTCATTGACCTTGTTATGGCCGGGTACGTATTTGCCAGGGGAATGTCACAGAGGTTCGTTCACATGTCCATCCATTTCGAAATTATGATGCCCCGTTTTTTTTTCATGTCATATCCAAGTTATTGAACTTTAAAATGTGCCAATATTTTCTAGAGAGACCATTGTTCCCTATGAGCATGGCAGGGGAGACAGGAGGACGTTCTGGTCTCTGCGTCCAAGTAAAGAACTCTATGATGATGTTCTTAACATGCTGGCTAAGAACCTCACTATTTCTCGAGAAGACAAGCGCATTTGGTGGCTTCCTACCACATTTGCGGTATGTGTATTCCCCTGCATTTATCTGTGACATGCCTAACTTTTTTGGAGGATTTCAAATGTTTGACTTGTATGCCACAATAGCAATTTGCTCTGAGCCCTGAGTCACATTGCAAAGATACTTTCGAATATATCAAGAGGGTGCACATAGGCAAAGCAGACCAACTTACCAAGGTACCCTGATATGATATTTCACATCTTAAATTCAATTTTTGTGTATCTATTGCTTCACTCCCCGAATGTAACACGGCAGATTTTCGTTCCGCTGCACCTGGGACGCCACTGGTATCTAATGATAGTCCACATTCGAGACAAAGAGCTCATCTACCTGGATTCAAGGAAGTGCGACGAAGTCCGCGAAGCTAGGGTGAAGCAGATGATTGATGTGGTGGGTATTTATCTTTGCAGTGAAACATGTGTTACATTATCCAAGAACCTTATTATTGATCCTAATGTGGCTGACAATTATTTCCTTGTTCAGGCAAAATTTATTAACAACATGCTCAAGGATAGAAGCTTCTACCTTGAAGATGATACTGTCCCACCTACAATAGACACCTTTGGGGTGGTGGAGCCTCCAGTAAGCCAACAGTGTGCCACTTCAAAAGACTGTGGAGTCTGGGTTGCTCAGTGGATGGAGTTTTCTAGGATGTGGGGGTCATATGACCTGTAGGTAAGCCTTGGCGAATTGCCTCCTAGTAATTGTCACTTACGATGTAGCTCTGTTTAGTGTTCTTTGGAAACTGAATTGCTTCATCTTTTTCAGAGAGTCACAGATGAGACTCGTATGCGACTTGCAATAGACTTGGTTTTCTCTCCTGCAAATGAAAACAGGAAGGAGCTCAACCAAAAAGCTTGTGATTTCTGGGAAGCTCGCCTTTGAGGATCCACTGTGACGGGGAGAGCCCGTGAAGATTCGAACAAGTTGGAGAATGCCATCTCCATTGACAGTTCTGGGAGTGCTAGCTTGACTATTTGAAGCACCACCTAGTTTCTTTTTGATTGGTCCTTGGCAAAATACTTTGTTGCATACGAAAGGAGGACGTCTTTACTTGCCTTGTTTTTTTTTTCTCTATTTCCTAGTAATTGGTCAACGAGACAATGCTGTTCGTTATTTTGATTATGTTTTGTGTATACCGGGCTTACTAAGCCCAAAACGGCGGTCCTACCAAAAACATGGGACAGTTGCAATTCTTGCCATGCTAGTTATTGTTTTTTGTGGTTCCCCAGGAAAGTTAATGTATTGTTTTTGAAGAAATCTATTTTGGATATCAATTTGTCAGCCCAACTTATTTTGCATCTTCTTTTTGGGCCTTTTTTGTTTCAGTCCAACAAACTCTAACGTTTTGCCTATTAGTCCAGCAGACATTTTGTTCCAGTCCAATAGACTCTAACGTTTTTGGGCCATTTTTGTTCCAGTCCAACAAACTCTAACAGTTTGTCAGCCCAACTCATTTTGCATTTTTTTGGTTCCAGTCCAACAAGCTCTAGTGTTCTGATGTGTTAACTGTGGAAATAAAGGATGAAAAAACCCAACCACACAATTTTTGTGTTCTAGAGTTTTAAGCACAGTTTGCGAGCCCAACAAACAACAACTAGAAAAGATACAATCAAGCAACATGCATGTGAGACATTATATCCAAGTTAGGAATGTCTAACGGTTAAAACCACAGAATCCAACCCTACTAATCATAACATAGAACATGGCATGTTAAAGAACATCGTTACAACTTAGTCTCAGAACGTGCTCTTGGTTTAGCTCACCCTATTAAACAAGGGGACTACATTATCCTGGATATCCGAAACACGAATAAGCATGCTTTCTCCAGCTGAGTGCCAACACCAACATGGACCCATTGTAAACGACTCACTTGGACTCGGACACATCTTTCAGCTGACGCAGAAGATCCATAACCTAAAAACATGAAAACTCAGGTCTCCATTTGACAAAGGACTCGAAACAAACCCTTCTAAACCTTAAACCCAACCAAACATTCATGAAAAGGAATCCCACTAACAAGAACTAGACTCCTGCTCACCTTGCTCCCTAACTCCGCATAATCCAAAACCTCGTCCGCATTGGTTGTCCGACTCTGTGCAGTTCCAATGAATGCCTCGTTGCCCCCCAGTGGGTACGTATCTGCTGAAGTCCCCCCTTCCGCCCCAATCTTCCGTATCCCCAGACTCAGGGACTCACGGACCTTCTGCAACAAATTTAACTACGCTGACTTTGCATTTAATTACACTAAGATTATGATCCAAGTCATTGATAATTAATAACTAGATAGTACCTTATCAACACTAGTGTCACCTCGGCCTGCATCCTCAACGCCATCTCTAATCTTGGCTTTCTTCCCCCCTCTTTGCACGTCTTTGCTCGATCTTTTCCCAATCGATTCGGTGCACCGGCGCTTCGTTTTTGGCCGGACTTCTTACAATTCGTGCACTTGCGCTTCCTTCCACCCTGCTTTCTTATCGGAGGAGCACCCTTGGTTCGTACAACTGTCGGATCGCGTAGCTCCTTTGCCGGTCGTCTTGCTTCCGGTGGCCCGCGTTTCCTCCCACAGCATTTCTCAAGCCTGTCGCACACTGCTTCCATGTCATTCATGGCTTCCTTGAATGCAGAGTTGTCCCTGGCACCTAAGAAGATCAACCACTGTGCAACAACGTGAAGGGAACCATGCCTCAACAGAAAGCCCCGACCTCTTTCCTCCTCCCTTCTCTCAACCTAAGCATCCATTGCCTTAGCATTCTTTCTCTATCTTGTGAGAATAAGACGCTCTGGTATTGTGGTTACATGCTCCTGCTTCATAACATAAAACATGTGCATGCATGGATAGCCTTCCCTTTCCCAGAAACCGCATCTACATTGCATTTTCCCTTTGCTCCCATCCCATAGAGTTACGACAGCACGACCGGGATGACCGTAGTCCTCCGTTGTGTATACCATTGTAGTAGATACTCTTCTCTTCTCGACAAAGATGATGTTATCGACTCCCCCCCCCCATTTCTTTCTTCAAGGCGTTGAATATGACTCGTGTGTACAAATCGGCGGCACATCTCTCTAACGGGTCCGGGGATGTTGTCAAAACCGGCACACCATACATCGATTTGAATTGAGCAACAAGCTCGTTGTTTCTGTATTCCCTCACAACTAACTCAAGCTTCTGCACAATTTCCAGAATGGTGTGCCTCGAATTCAACATCTTCTTCAAATGGGAATTGATCCCCTCACATCGAGAAGTTGTTCGGAATCCGGCTCAGAACTTCCGGCCCAAATACACATTTGCCCACATTCTTTTCTTCTCATACAGCTGACTTGCCCATAACTTATCACCTAGTTCAAACTCTTCCACCGCATCAGCCCATTCCGCCTCAAACTGCTCCACATCCATGTTCCCGTACAACCACTTCGCAAACAAGTCACGGAAGATCTGTTCATTCGCATTCGAAGTGACATTTTTCTGGAGGTGCCAAGCATAGAGTCGATGAGTTGCTTGAGGAAAATTTGCCCTAACAGCCGCTATCATGGACTCATCCCCATCTGTTACAACCACCGATGGCATCTTGTTGAACATAACGGAAAGAAGCTGCTCCAGCATCCAGGTATAGGACGCAATCGTCTCATCTAAAACCAACCCGAAACCAAAAATCATTGTTTGCTTGTGGTTATTTGATCCCGAGAAAATAACCAATGGTCTGTTGTATTTGTTCTTCTTATAAGTTGAGTCGAATGCCACCACGTCTCCAAAGTGTTGATAGTCAACCTTGCTCGGCCCATCAGCCCAAAACAGATTTCCCAGCATCCCGTCATGCGTAACATTGTATCGGGCCATTGCCATTGGGTCCACATCTGCCTTGCCCTCAAGGTAAACAATCGCAGCTTTCGTGTCCCCGTCAACAATCTTCGATCGCTTTGTGCGATCGATGTAATTGTACGCATCTTTCTTCGTAAACCCCAACAGTGAATACCCTCCTGCAACGCCCGCCATATATCCCAAAATTTTGCTTGTTGACAAGCCATAAGCATGCATCCCATCTATCTTAGCCTTTGCTGAAGCGGACATGCTTCAGTGGCCAGGATCATGTGTACCATCCCCCTCGGCGTCAAGTCATGGTTGTGGCCAAGAATGACATATCTAACCCTCCATCTTCCACATCCTTTATCCAAATAAACGGATAGCAGGGCAGGGCAATTCGTCTGTGTCTCCGGTCTATGGTTCCTCTTCCTCTCTGCTCTATGGTAATGCTTATCCTCCCTCAACCCTGCCCTATTACAAAAGAATCGTCTCCTGGTAAGTATCCCCGCCTCATCCTTCGAATAGTCACCCTTTCTGACCCCGAACCCTTGAAATTTGCCTAATCTCACGTAGAACTCATATGCACCCTCGTCGTGCGAAATACCTTGTTCAGTATGCCCTCTTCCCCCAATCCAACCAGATCTTCGAATTTCGACGAATCTTCATCTGATAGACCACCCAAATTCAAACACGTCTCTTCATTTCCAACGTCCTCCGCCTCATTTTGCCCAGACTCATCAGGAATGCAGAACACATCTTCCCATGAGAAACTCTCGTTATCGTTGGACTCCATTCCTACAACATTCTCGACGACAAAATTAAGCATGTCTTAATCACCAGCCCATAAACAAATGTACATACATGCAAAGAAACATTTCAAATTTACATATACCAACATTTACACCCATACCTAATCTAAATCTAAATCACCAAACCCAAACTCAATTCGTTGCTCATTACATACAATAACCCTAAACCCATACCTAGATCGAAAACTGGCCCCCCCTCTGAATTTGCAAAATGCCGCCTCCGCTTCAAATTTCGCGCCTCTCCTCCCCAACTTGGCTTATTCCAGGATCTGCACCGTCGCACCCGTATACGAATCGCACGAAACCCAAACCCAATACCGTTGATGATTTCTTTCAGCGTTCTGCCCGCAGCCTTGATTAAGTCCCTCGCATCCCTCTTCTCTGCTTATCTCCACAGACTAGGGTAATCCCTCTCCTCCACTTACGTCGACAAACTAGGGTAAAGGTTGTGAAGGACTCCCCATATGGTTCACCCACTATAATCGAATCGGATTACCTATTCCTAACGGATCTTGCACCGCCATCCTCGTAAAGGCCCACCCTCTTGTGCTCTTCCACTATTCACCGAACCAATTCAACTAATATTGTCCTTTGGACCCAACAGCGGTAGCGCTATCACCTAGGCCCAACTCCACTACCTCATTAACCGTTAGGCCCAAACACTACTGGCCCAACGCCACTAACCATAATTAACGTGCCGACTCAGTAAATAAATGTCCTGAATTAATTACCGTTACATCTTCCTGGCACCATGTCTTTTCAAAAGTCTTTCTGCTGCTCTCACACCTTTCCATGCAAGCATTTAACCCAGGGAAAGGTCAGTGCCACGTGGCGTGCATTCAATGGACCAACGAGATATCTACACCTGAGGAGCGCGTGGGGGAATCCTCACCGGAGACTTTGCCTTTCTTTTTTTGTTTTCAATGTGTTTTTTTAACTGCTGCTGTATAGTTACCTCTGTTCTGATAGCTACTTGTAAATCATCATGAATTATAAGTGTAAAATATGTCAATTAGTTTAGATTGTTCTTAACATTGGATACTTGCCTCTATATAACAATTCTTCTACGTTAACAGAAAAGAATAGCATGAAATATTAGTGTAAAGTATGTCAAGTAGTTTAGACTGTTCTTTACCGCTTATTTTATATAAATCATATTTGTATATCTATTATTAAGCACCATTGTTAACTTTGTTTGCTTTCCCATTTGCCATTAATTATTTACTTTGAGCTTCTCTGAAACCTAGCTGATTATATTCAAAAATCAAAATATATATTGGTCAATGATAGGTTAATAGTGTTGCAATTGAATGCTTTTTTTTTTTTAGCTTCTAATTTCCTAATATTTTAAAGCTACTTGAATTTTGTAGTTGTTGAATTTTAGTCATGGTATATTAGCCATGGTTGTAGTATTGAGATTTTAAGTAATTATATTTTTGTGTATTTATTTTTATTTTATATATTATTATTTTATTATAAAACAGTTATTTCGGTTGAACCTGTAAAACCATTAATCAGTACCTTGAATAGTTCGATGACCAATCTGGTTTTTAGAACCTTGTTTAAAAGTGTTCAGTTTGGTGATGCTCATTTCCCGTCTCTGGTTGTTTATGTTGCTAAATGATTTGGGAAGCTGTTAAATTGGTTAAATTGTTAAATGATTTGCTCGCTGCTGCAGTGCTGCTTTTTTTTTTTTCTAAATCAAATTGGTAATGATTTAGTTTCAGAATGACTAAATTAGATTGAATTTTGAGAGTGCACACTGCCAGTTTGATTAATTTTTAATTGATTTTTTGCTTGAATGTTGGAATTAACCATGAATGTTTGCTGCTGCTGCTGGGTAATAGTTTAATAATGTAGGGACATTCTTATCAATGGTGAACGATGATTGCAGTTTCAGTAGTGAATTTCTGTATCAATGGGGTTAAACTTGTTAACAATTATTTGCTCTATGCATTCTCAGTAGCTCAATTCATTATGGTTTAGTGGGGTTGATAGAGAGACAGACACAAATGGCCATGACTCTGGTGGCCTTGGGTGTTAATGTTATTATGCTGTATGTCACTGTGCATAGAGTATGCATGTGTGTGTTTCTTTTTATATTTTATTTTTCTCGGTGTTGTACTTGAAATGTTTTTCTTTTTTCCCTTTTTTCTTTTTGTCATCTCTTGGTTAAAAAGAAAGGAAGATAGGGATATGGCTGATATGGGACTAATTTGTTTTAGACCTAAATAGGTTATTACTAGTTAATTAATTAATTAGTTAATTAATTTGATATGATTTGAGGTTCCGCTTATTCCCAAACTCTTAGTCAGCATGAAATACAAGATATTGACTTGGAGTGCCTGTGTCACTTTCAAGGAATTGGCCAAGAAAATATAAATCAATTTAATATTAGAAGCTAATTAAGATTAAAACATACAGGTATATGCTTTTTTCCCCTTATTATAATTATATATGTATCGTAAAAAGAAAAGTATATGTAGCCAATAATTTTCTAACCAATAAATCAGCCATAAAAAAATAGAACATCCGTAACCGCTATTTATAGAACGTCCACAATGAAAGTCATAGAACATTCGAAACTTAAAGCAACCATCAATCAACTTTATATTTTTTTACAAACAGAACATTCCAAACCTAAAGAAATAGAAGATCTAATTTAAGTTGTTGGATGATGTTGGCTGAATTTTTATTGGTTACCTAACATTATTTATCTTAAAATGATTGTTACTGTTTTGGCTAACTCTTTTTAGTGCATTGTAACTACCATGTGCACTTGCAAATATTTTCTGTCTTGGTGTTATGCTACATGATCATTACTGTTTTTTTTTTAATGCACCAATCATTGAGGTCATATGACCTCGAAATCATATCAAGTGATTCATTTTAAGGGTTATCTAAATTGCAATCTCTATAGCAATAATAAGACTTCCTTTTAAATCTTTAACACCATAATCAGTAACAACTGCAAGTGCTACTATGTGCTGTTTATTTCTAGTCAAGATGGTGGAATCGGAAATGAAGATGATCTCAAGTAAATCAACAGATTGTTTTTGCGGATTTTGATGATTGATGACAATCTTTGATGTTGGTTTTTCTTATTTGGATATTTATTTTGTTATTTGGCTTTATGTATTGTACTCGAGTGAAATTATAATACTTTAGTTAATTTAGTACTTTAAATTTGGAGGATATTTTAAGGTCTATATCATGTTATAATTATACCTTTTTGTCTTTATTTTTATTTTTTATGATATTTTATTATAAAACGGTTATTCCGATTGAACTTTCAGTTGAACCAGTAAACCGATATCATGAATGGTTCGATGACCGATCCGGTTTTCAGAACCTTCGATAATATAGTAATGGTGAAGATTATCTTTCAGGGCAAAAAAGTATAGTAATCAAGAAAAAAATGTTACGTAGTAGTTACCAACCTACTTGAAACTTGTCATCAGTGACTCTGAAAGTAATAATAAGCTTGTGTGCTCCTTCTTGATGCTTAAATTATCCTTCCTATTTTCAGATCATATGCTAACATATTGTGAAATTCACACCAGGCCTTATATATGCAGTCCTCATTACTGTTGTGATAACTGATGATATCAAAGATGGTGTGAAAGTATAATAGAAAAGGTTAAAAAATTAGTTTTTTAGTCAGTTTTAGCTATAAATAAGAGTTGTTGTGAGTTGTACAGAGAGTTTTTTGGTGGTAAATTCTGTTAAGACTTGAGAGAATCTCTCTTCAGTTGGTTAGTACCAACAGTGTACTTCTTCAAGAAACTGTGATTGTAGTTCTTGATTCATGAATAAAGTTTAGTTCTTCTCCTAGTTCTACCATGGTGTTTTTACTATTAACTACTATGACTATGTTTTCAAAAGTTGAGGTTTTGGTAGTATTGGCATAGTTAGTTGAACAACCTTGTGAATTTTAGAATATAATTATATTTTTGAGTGTTTATTTTTATTTTATATTATTTTATTATAAAACAGTTATTCCAATTGAACCGGTGAACCAGTGACCTGGTAGCTTGAACAGTAATCGGTCCCGTTTTTAGAACCTTGCTTAGGAGAGAACACCTAATCAACCTGCCTCCTCTTTCTAAACCCACCATCCATCTCGAGAAAGGGCATGTGTGAGTGCGTGTGTCCACTCTCTGCTCTTTATCCTTTTGACGGCAATTCCAATGATCTTTCCTCCCTCTCCACTCTCAACTGCAAAATGGATTCCCCAGCTTCTCCATCATGCTAATGGGTTTTCGCTCTTCCTAGTCTCATCAAAATGCTTTCTGTCAGGTATTACATGGTTTCTTTCCTTGTCATTTCGTCGAATATTTGGCGTGCACTATGATTATTTGGAATATTTACTTTGTTAATGTTTCTTATTTCTGCTATTCTTTTGTGATCATTATGGTCATGCCTATAATTGGCATTTTTGTTCAATTGGGAATCAGGGATTTGTGGAGGCGACATAGGAGGAAGATTTTCGTTTCAGTTGATCTTTTAGGAAGTGGCTATCTCTTGTATAAGCTTTATGATGCTCATAGGCGCAGGCTCGATGCACTCGAGAGAGAACTTGCAATTCAGAGGGAAAGTGAAGAGCTCATGAAGGCTCAGTTAAGTCATATGTCCAGCTCCAATTTAGATGGATATGTTTTGTTAGATCATAAGCTTTTCAATCTCCCAATTAAACCTTACAAATGCTGATGGTTTAACTTTTCTTTTTTTATAACCGTGGATGATAGAATGCAGGCTCACTTTGAGAATATTCAAATGATTTCGGATGCAATGACTCTGCCTCATGTTATGCACAGCTTAAGTTGTCGGGTAGCGGAAGAATTGGATCTTTCTCAGCTTCTTGAGAGACTCCTACAAGGGAAGGGCCAACCGAACAGTTTAACGCAATCAGAGAAACTAAATTTATGGGAAAGACTCAAAATTCTAATTATTAACTGGATCTTGGCATCGGAATTTACTATACTTCTAGCTTTGTGGTTTATCTTGTCGCAATAATCAATAAGGTGTTTTGAAAACTAATTATGCACAATTTCTTTTTCATTAGGTTTTACAAGAATGACGTTGTCAGTATGGGCTACAACAATGCTTAGTTTATATACAAAGGTTCAAGTAAATATTCTAGGAAGGCATCTATATATTGATACTGCACGAAGATTTGGAATCTCTAGCACAATGGTGAGAACAACTGTTTCTCATCTTATTCCCCTTTTTAGAGCTCATTTCTTTATGCCTCTTATTATGTTTAAGTATATATATTGAGATGCTTCAGATGTATATAAGGAGTATAAAGGACGCAAGATGATACTCTATATAGGTCCTCTCATAAATGGTAATGCAGGTGGGAGTACAAATTCCTGAGAAAGGTGGAACATTTGTGATTAATACTTTAATAGAGAGCGAGTATGTCCTACAAGGGTTATACTCTAAGTTGAGGCTTTAGAATTTTCTTTGCGTTTTGCTTGGTTTATTAGATTCATAGATTCTGTGTCACTGTTATCTATTGTTATTTTGTGGATATCATTTTTATGCTATGGATTTCCTTTTTTATCTTGAGATTACGTTTGGAGGGTGAACTTATAATTCCAGGGAGAGGTGAGAAAGGAATTTAAAAAATTGGAACTAGTTTTTGTAGTTAAAGTTTAGGGTTTTTGCAAATCTATTGATTGAATCAGTGCATTGGTCAATTCTCTAGATAGGCTAGAATTTCAAATCTTTCCAGTCAATATTTTTAGGGAGTGTATTTATTGTCATCCTATGATTAACTTTTTTCCAAATTCAAATTGCAAAAAAAAAAAAAAGAACCATTGTTATTCAAGATTATTGTGAATACATTTGAAATATGTTATGTACCAAGCCAATTAGAAATTAGGGACCTAAGTATAATTGAGTGAAATATGGGCTAGGGTGAGTTTTGTAACTAGCCTAGCTGGAAAGTGAGTGAGAGGTCTGTTATGAGTGAGAGGTGGAAACTATAAAGTGCTGTGGGAAGTAGTGAGAGAGCATGGACAATGAGGGAAGATAGGATCAAACTCTAGGGGAGAATTAGGACTCTCAAATACCTAATATCTTTGTTATACCTTCCTTTTACTAGATAAAAATAACAAATATTGGTAAATTGGGTGATATCTCACTGATATCACTCAGTCTCCCTTATCTTTTTATTACTGTTTCTTTGTTCTACTTACTTTAGATGCTGGCTTCTTACAAAATATCAACTATTTCAGCCATGACATATCCCATGTAATCTAAAAAGCTTTATTCTTCTTTTCGGTTTTTGTGTAGGAAAGTGGAGATCTGGTTGATAAAGAAGACCAGCAAAAATTTCTAGGAACTGTTGATTTTCTCTCTCAACATGGCATGCCTGCCTTGATTTCAGATATGGAGGCGGCAACCCAAGAAGTTCTCAAAGGGTGATGTCTCTTTCTATATTCTGATAATAGCAAGTAGTGGGAAATCTTCTCCCAGATATATGAAGTATGTTTTTGAACTCTTCATAAAATCAATCAAGCTAATTTGTACAGTTGAGGCCAATGAAATTTATTTGTCAAGCTGTCAATATCCATAACTATAGTTTTAGAATTGAAAACCCAGATTGTTTCTATTTCTTTTTTCACACCTACCTGGACTTATAAACCTGGTGGATTCACAGTTATTTATCTAAAACAGACCTATCAAACTCTGAGCAGCCTCCTTTAAAAGTTCGGAATAAAACAGAAGTTAAATAGTTAACCAAAAATTGTGCCTTAGTTGGCTTCATATATATATATATATATATATATTCAATAGAGTGAGGTAATTAGTCATGGGTTGTAATAATTGGGTTGGGACTTACAAATACTAACTTCATTTGTAGAATCTTAGATTCCAGATTCCAGGGATGTCTTATAGATTAGTGATCAAAACCTGTTCTGAATGAACCATTCATAATTTCAATTTGCAGAAAACAGTTGAGTCATTTCTTCAACAGTACAGCACTTCATGAAACAATAATGCAGATACTCAATATATTCATGAAACGAGGGAGTCCACATTCCTGGATAAAGTATATGATGCCTGAGGATTCTGTAACCTCCATAATTGGTGATCCAGCTCCTTCTGATGCAACAGAATTTGAACAACTTATGATGGAAGCACGAGCAGTGTTATTAAGGTTTTTATATTTCTTTGTGAGAAGGTTTGATGCTATTTCATTACCAAGTTTCACCATCACTCAAAATGATTTCCTTCCTTTCTCTTTTAGTGCTGAATTTGGGTGCATCTTTAAGGTATATGTGAACATGGTGGTGGATGTAGTGGTGGAGCAAATGGGAGCTAAATTTAGAGGAGGAAGTATAGCTACAGGGCTGCCTTTGGCACGAGTCTTGCCTCAAGTTGCGCAGATATGCCCTTTGCTCCTTGAAGAACCCAGCAAAAATCAGTTCATCAAAATCATTAATTGTATACCAGAGGTTGAACCATTTTTCACTCGCGTCTATGCAAATATGCCAAGTGCATATTGATTAAGATTTTATGTTCAAAACTTAAAAAAAAAAAAAAAAAAAAATAGATTAAATTTATTACATTGGAAACTATAAAGGGGAGCCTTGGAGCAATGGTTGAGTTGTCTCCGTATGACCTTAAGGCTTAAATTAAAGGTCATGGCTCCAAGTCTTAGAATCAGTCATTGATATAGTTATCAGGCTAGGCTGTCAAAATCACACCTTTTGGGTGCGGCCCTTCCTCAGATCCTGTGTTAACACGAAATGTTTTTGCACCGGGCTGCCCTTTTTTTATTGCATTGGAAGGTGTGTGGCATTAATGTACAAATATTCAAAAGAGGTGCAGGGAGAAACGTCGTAGCTATAAATTGTTAGCTTCAATGCTTTATCTGTATCAGTAGTATGACATTTTCTTTTTTGTTGTATGATGTTCCCCCTTTGGCTCTAACTAGGAGGCTTTTGGAGGAACCAGAAATCCGGCTTTATTAGCAATTATACTTGCTATGTTTTCTCAGTATTTGTTTTTTTTGGATTTTCTTTCAGTAATTTATACACGAAAATTTACTTCATCAAGCATGTTTGGTCATTAAAACTATTATGACAAGTAACATGCTTATTAAAATGGGTGTAAAAATAAACTATTTGATTACTTAATACTTCAAATAATTAGTATAAGGCAAATTCTAGTATGTAGATAGCAACTTGTCATCTACACTTGTATGTGATATGCGTCCAAATTCTATTGGCTGATGTGCATGTGTGGTATGATAAGGGGGACAATGTTGCAGAACGGGGCAGGAATGGGTCAGTGTTTAGGGTTGCCGTGATTGTGTGAGATTTGGATTGAGTGAGAGGGGATTAGTTTCTGCCTTTGGATTAGGATGTGGTGTGCCGTTGTGCATTAGTTTGATTGGGCCCGAATGGAATTTTCGTGTGGCAGGCCATTTTTGAGAATTCTGAAGAAAAAGGGTGAGAGTGGGTTAATCGAATGTTACAACAAAAGAAGAAAGCAAAAAAATAATGGAAGACTACGGAAGAAAAAAAATATCGAAGAGATGATGAAAAAGTTTTGAAAAAAATATCTTTGGAATATTAAATAGTTGATCAACTGTGTAAGAAGGTAAAATATAATATTGTTATTATTACGCGTGTAATGATGAGAGATTTCATGTATGATTTTTGTTCTCACTTCCTTGGTAATCAGTCCTTTGTATTTCCTCTATGTAATCAAACAACTCCTCATTAAGTTAGGTAATATTACGTACTAATAATTGAGAATTTTATTATTATATTATTATTATTATTATCATAAGTGTAATTTCTTGCTAATAATAATCTTATGCTCAGTAAAATGTTAAGTAAAGAATAATGCTCTTAGTAGCGGCTAAAATAAAAAATAGTAGTAAATTATTGTATAAAGTCGAACTCTTTTTTATTAGCAATTGAGTGAAGGAAGAAATGGTCACATGCTTTGAAAAAATCCGTGATATGAACTATGTTAAATGGGAATTCATATGGTACGTTTTAGTTAAGTATAACATTATGGAATAAGAAAATAGGTCACAGAAGTTTGTGTGAAACAAGTACTGTTATTGGACTGAATACCCGGCCAACCCGGGTATTATAGCTATTATAATACCAAGGTACTAGCATTATTATCTAGATAAAATAGCATTAAAATCTACTTTGAATATTGACTAGAACATGTTGTTATTAAAGGTATTTTGAACTGAAGAACGAAAGGCTATTAATGTGATTTGGGCGCTCAAGAAGTGTAATATGGGAAAGTAAATATAACTCTTATTATTAAGGATCATAAGATTATTAAATTGGAAACATTAGAGTTGGTGTTCGAATTGCATTTTTTATTTTTTATATTATTTTAATGGTGACGTTTTTGCGTGTTATGGAGTAGCAACTAACAAGCCTGTAATAGATATTCAGCATAATTTACGAGTTATAAAATGTTAACACTTCCTTAGTAACAAATTTGTTTTTTAAAAAATATAAAATTAATTAATTATTTATTTTTTTATTAATTATTAATATTTTATCATTTCAAAATAAAAAAATTAGAAACAATTGCTTTACTATATATTTTAAAAACACATAAGGAAGGCTGGGATTAATAAAAAAATTCGGGTAGCGAATTTCATGTTTTTAAGAAAATGTTAACAAAGAATTCGATAGTAGCAAATATTAGACAACTTTTCCTTTTTTTGGACGGGGTTGGATTGGACAATCCTAAGCTAGACATACGCACTCTAACACACACACCCATATTTTTTCCTTTTCAACATAGTGGGGAATCGATCCCCTGTCCTTCCATATGCACAACTTTGTGGACACAAAGGTCCACTGCTAGGCCACTGCCACGCGTGCAAATATTGGACAACTTCAATTTCCACATTACCCAACCTACTATTATCATCCACATCCAATGACAATGGGCTACAAAGAGAGGCTACCCACCTTAATCACACCATGTCATCCACATGGCCCATATAATAAACGCCAATAGCTACAAAAGTAAGGCCCATTACTCTCCAACGGAAACCCAAAATTAAAACCCCTAACGCTATATAATTACGTTAATCAATTCCCTAACAAGCTTTGACAGCACACAACCCAATAAACACACCTGCTATCATGCATGTGCGTTGGGGCCCACCGCTGCCGTCATCGCCTCACTGCTTTGCGCGCTTGAACAACACGGGCCTCATCCTGACCGTTTGCATGAAATCTACAAGTGTAGATGACAAGTTGCTATCTACATACTAGAGTTTGCCGTAGTGGTATAAAGCAAAATTAAATGCACTCGTGCATTGTCCACACTTTTAAATTCCTAATACAAGGCAAATTCACTATAATGAAGAACATCCAAACCCAAGCGCAAAAGCTATGTATTTTGTAACTCATTGAGCTTTGACATGCTGAAGGACAACATTATAGGCTTCATGTTCTTCTCCAAAATCCTGCAGAGATAAATAGTTTAACAATAACAATAGAAAAATAAAGTAAAATAAAATATATAAAAAAGAGCAAGATATCACAGCAAAAGGCTAAACTTCCATAAAAGGAAAGCAAAACATGATACCAAAAATGGAACTTTCTATGCTCTTCATACCTTGACAACTACACAGGAGCAACCAGTCACCTTCCTAGCTTTTCCTTCCGAGTCAATCTTGCACAACTGCAAGGAGGATGGGAAAGATTTATTCAAGGAAACAAAAATTTGAGAGAGATGAATTACACAGCACAACAAAATAAAAGATTGAGTCGAAGTCTTACCCCGGACCATTCTCCAAGGGTCTTCGCGCTTGGAACTGTCAGTAAGCTTACATTGTGCTCGGCACGAAGGGCCTTGACAAGTTTAACATAGTCAGGTTGGTCACAATCCTCAGCAAGAACAACGAGTTGAGCAGTGCGTTTCTCAATCACCTTTGCACCCTCATTAAGGCCTCGTGCCAGACCACCATAAGCAAGTGACTTCCTGAGTGTAAGTTGTAAGGCAGTCATGATATCCATTGGCTCACCAATGGCAGGAGCTGCTTGCTCAGCTGCCACAACAGGACCTTCGTCACTACAAGATCAAAAGTATGATCAAAAGGGTATGAAATAATAGGGAGTAAACTACGATTTTGTCTCAAAAGATTCAACTTTTGACAAAATGACCCTTAAAAGGAGGGCGCAAAGAAACAAAGATAATTTCAGTTTGACAAAATACACAAATTTTTGTTGGAACATTTGAAAATTTATTTAGAAATTACATACAAAAAATTGAATCTTTTGGGGACCGAAAGTCATGTTTGGTAAAATGGCTTTTAAAATTTAAAAAGACCATAATGTATATAAATGTAATAATAAATTTGGATATTTATTAATAAATGGAGTTATAGTAGACTTATTAATTTTAATGAACACAAGCCTATCTTTGAAAAGCTCCTCTTAGGTGCTTTTAAAAACACCACATCTCAACGGTTATAGATTACATGTATATCGATACCGGTATACTTGAAAACTTTCCAAACTTATATTCCCCGTTAAGAGCGTAACTCTTAATTTGAACAAAAAGAATACTACTCCATTTAATCCCAAATTTTCCATATATTCGCCAAAAAAAACACAGATGCAATACAAAATTATTAGTTTATCGTGGATAGTTTTAAGTTTTAACTCAATTAGATTGCAAGAGGTACGCAGAGCATAATATGAACAACAAACAGTGCATTCTATTTTCAACATTGACAATGTAATTTGCAATACAAAATGCTGAAAAAGAAAAAGAAAACTAATAGGCATACAAAATCAAAAAAATAAGAGATGAAAGAAAAATAAAATGGAACATACCCAGACATCCTTGTTGATAGGAAAAAAGAGAAGTCTCTTCTTCACTGTATAGGGAAACAAAATAACGATAATATACAGAAAAATCAGATCTTGTGATACGAATCAACATTTAGAAATTGAAGAAATAACGATGAAATAACAGAACGCTAACGAATTGGCAAAGGGGAGCGGAAAGGAATACCTGGAGGACGGTGAATAGGTGCGGAACGAGTTTGCAGTGAGTCACACAGAAAAACGCAAAAACCCTAAAACGTTCTTAATGTTTTTGATTTTTGTGATAAAACGTTCTTAATTTATTGTTTTTTTTTGTACTTTTTTTTCGCGTTAAGATAACAATGTAGTGATATGAAAAGAGTACTACTACCGAAACAACATTAAAAATGAAAAACCCTAAAACGTTCTTAATGTTTTGATTTTGAACAAGTATAGGCAACCAATAACTTTCTAGCCAATAAATCAGCCAATAAAAAGTAGAACATCTGTAATTATTGTTTATAGAACATCTATAATGAAAGCTAGAGATCATCCGAAACCTAAAGTAAACATCAGCCAATTTTATATTTTTTAAAAAATAGAACATCCGAAACCTAAAGACATGGAACATCCAATTTAAGTTGTTGGCTGATGTTGGCTGAATTTTTGTTGGTTACCTAGCATTGTTGATTTGTTTTTTGTGATAAAACGTTCTTAATTTATCATTTTTTTTGTACCTTTTTTTCGCGTTAAGAAATAATAATGTATAGTGATATGAAAAGAGTAGAGTAGTGCTACGGAAGGAACATTAAGGAACAATTAGAAAGTCAATAAATCTAATTATAAGTTATCATCCAAAACTAAAAATAGTTATCCTCTGAAACTAAAAGTAGTTATAATTTGAAATTGTACAAAATTATCATTCAAAACTTAACAAAATTATCTTCCAAAACAAAACACAACTTATCATCCGAAACTTTACAAAATTATCCTCCGAAATTAAATGAAATTATCATTTAAACAAAACACAACTTGTCATCCATAACTTATCCACTACCACCGTCATTACCAACAGCAGAATCACCATCACCACAACAACAACCACAACCTCACCACCACCACCACTACCACAACCACACCATTGTACAGGGAAGAAGAAGAACATCTCACTAGTCACCACCGTCGACGCCGGACAAGGACGCACAAAAAGAAGAAGCGACAGCAGCGGTGAGAAGATGAAGAAAACAAAGTCAACAAAGCGGCGGCGACGGCCGAGATCTGGCTCTTCCTGTGGATGCACGGAGAAGAAGAACAAAAAGAAGAAGCGGCAGCAGCGATGAGAAGATGAAGAAAACAAAGTCAACAAAGCGGCGCGACGGTCGAGATCTGGCTCTTCCTGTGGATGCACGAAAGAGGAGGAGAAGGAGGAGGAGGTTGCATGGGCTCGATCCAACGGAAGAAGAAGAGGAGCCTAGGAACTGGAAACCAACACCTAGGCGTGCTTGTTTTGGGCTAGGGTGTTGGTGTCTTGGGCGCCTAGGCACCAAGGTGGATGCACATTATTGCTTTCTATTTCTGCACATTATTGCTTTCTATTTCTGTACAGCAACAGCAGCAGCAACAACAACAATAACATCAATATAAACAGCAACAACAACAACAACAATAACAACAATGTAAAACAGAGAAGAAAAAGAAGAAGGAGGAGGAGGAGGAGGCACCGCAAAGGAGGAAGAAGAGGATGACGATGACGGAGGATGAAGAAGACGACCTCGACGAAGGAGGAGGAGGAGAAAGAGACGACAAAGGAGGAAGAGGTGGAAGAAGATGATGAAGAACGCCGTTGAACGTTTTACGGAAACAATGCAGTTTCTCAACGCGTGTAAAGAGGCTTTCTTTAATGAGAGTGGTGGTGTTATTTCTAAGTTACTTGGTTAACCACTTGTTTAGATAAATCACTTGTTCAAATAGCAAGACTATTAAATTTTTATTTATTTTAAAAAAAAATAAATAGTTAATTAATTAAATAGGCCAGCCCGTTTACCCGTCGGGCTAGCCATAAATGGGTCGAGCTAGAAAAATTCTACCCGTATAAAGCTGGGCTAAACGGGCAAGGCCTAAATGGGTCAGGCCTGCCCGTTTGACGACCCTATTTCACGCATTTACCACAACTTTCTCGCCTTTTCCACGCCTTTTATCCTTTATCCTCCAATCCATTCAATCTCTTTTCACCTTAGATACTATTTTTCATCTTCATCAACCATCTCTGTCTAATTTCCCACAATTTTTTTACCTTCTAAACCAAATTTGAGCCTGTTACAAAAATTGTCCACAATTATGACTTGCATTAAGAGCCATCCCATAGATGGCGACACAATGGTAATTAAATTGCATGATGATTAATATTATAACGATGATAATTTCAATCTAGTTGATAAAGTCATAACAGAGAAGGAACTATCGTACAAGACCATTAAAACGACACTAATGGGCATATGGGGAAAACCTGAAGGTGTGACCATTTCAGATGTCGAGGAGAAACAAGGTGTTAGTGAGTTTTCAGGACAAAAGCAAGGGGTACAGAATCAGGAAGGGAGGCTCTTGGAGAATTAGAGGCTATCTAATCAATTTCAAAAGATGGACAGGGAACAAAGCATCTATTTCTGTTTCGCATGACACCATGGAGTTTTGGGTCCAGCTGCAAGACATCCCTTAGAACTGCATGCACATGGAAGCTGCAGAATCTGTAGGAGACAAATTAGGAGCTGTAATAAAAATAGAAAACCCTTGGAGAAACAAGATCCTACAAAGAACCTTCTTACGGGTTCGAGTGTTAGTGAACATAACAATGCAGCTGCCAATTAGTTGTTGGATAATAGTAGAAAATCAAACCAGAACATGGATAAACTTCAAGTTTGAAAGGCTTCAGGATTGTTTTTACTTGAAAATTGGAATGATTAGCGATGCAAGGAAAGAATGCAACAATCCAATGGCTATGTCAACAAATAATCCTGACTAACCAAAGTACAATCGAGAAATAAGTGTCAATAGAGCTAGGCCGCTTAATTCTATAGAAGTAGATGAGCAAATAGGAGAAGAAACACAACAATGGTCAGAAGAATAAAAGGATTCAGAGGAAAGTCAGGAATTGATAAGGAGAGTAAGCAAAAACATAGTGGAGCAGACATAGTCATGGGAAGGAGAATAGGCACTATCAACTTGGAGGTGAAGCAAATAGATGAGAAGATGGATGAGGAGAGTAACGTGTCAAAGAAGCAGGAGAATCAAATAGAGGCAGACTAGGAACAAAATGGGAACCACAATCAATTCTTAGAAGATTCAGCCAACGAGGTTGAAATTTTATTACAGAAAATTAAAGACAAAATTAAAAAATCAAGAGGCAAGGAGGTAATAGCAGCAAGTGATTATGAAGGCGAATCCATGTCAGTGCAACAGTTAGAGATAGAAGCTGAAATAAAAAGAAAGAAGGCAATGAGGAGAATGAATAAATCAACAACAACAGAAGCAAAAGAAGATGAAGACAAGAATGACAAAGAAATAATGATGATAAAAAAAAGAAAACACGAAGCGGACGAAAGGCAAGGAGGAAGAAACAAAAATGAAGAATACAGAACAAGGAGCGCTACAAGTGAACGATGTCAAGCAAACAAGTTGGAGAGCAAAAATTTTCAATATGGATTTATAGAAAAACAGAAATCAAGAAGTAGGGGTGATCACGGTGCGGTTTAATTCGATTTTAAAGGAAAAATCATCTAATCCAATCGTATATAAAATGTTCGATTTGGTTTGGTTTGGTTTGGTCTTTTATTTGAAACCAACCAAATTGGTTTGGTTTGCTTTGATTTTTTCAATTTTTAATTTATTAAAAAAATAATTTGTACTGCTCGTATTTGGACGGAAGAGGAAAAAAATAAATCTTGATTTAAACACAAATTTCACAACATAGCAAAAACAGAGAACTTGATAGTTTTCATTTGCTTTTCAAGGGCTCATACAGAAAACATTGAACCAAAAAATCTGTCCTGCTCGTATTTGGACAGAAGAGCAAAAAAATAAATCTTGATTTAAACACAAAAATAGAAAACTTGATAGTTTCCATTTGATTTTCAAGAGCTCATACATAAACCAGTAAATCAAAGAGAGTTCAAGAAGAAAGTCATTGGCTACTTGCTATCATTGAAAATTAAACAGAGTTTCATATTCATCACGTCATTCACGTGTATAATATACTAAAATTAGACATAGTATAAGTGACACCCAAAAGAAAAGGGGGAAAAAGAGAGAACACTAAGTGTTTTTTTTATTATTTTTGTTCTAGAAAATTAAAATTAAAATAAATCATATTCAGCAAGGTAATGCAAAAGAATTAGGCTTTGCTATTGGGGAAAAAGGCAAGCTCAAATGGAACATGAAAGAAAATAAAAGAAGTGAAATTCAGCATAGGTAATTAATGGCCTATAATTGAATCAAGCAACTTCACACTTGCACCTATATTTCAATTAAGCTAATAATTCAACCACTCCTTGACATAAAATAATTAAGTAAAACATCTCAATGCATAACTAATCTATTCACCATCATTCTCATCATTTTTTACGTATTCCATCAATTCTTTTCATCTTAATACTATCCTATTACCTTATCTCATCCTTAACATTCATTAACCTCTTAGGCTACCCTTTATTTACTTCCCCCATCATTTTCCTTATTTCTTAAGCCTCAATTATCACTCCTATCATCATTTAATTTGGGGAGGCTTATCCTAGGTACAACTAGCCTAGAATATCATGCTATATAACACGTTATACTAACGAAACTAAAATAGTACCTGGATTCCACGCTCAAATAAATATGCTTCGACATATGCTCCACTTCACCATTCACCCAAATTGAGCATCCAAGTTCATCATTTTTCTACCCAGTCTTTATAAGCCTCTTCAATCATCCAATTAGCTCTTACCAGTCACTATATCACAAAATTCTCAAATTTCTCAATTCTAGGGTTCATAGAAAATTAATGAATATCGGGCTAGGGTACTTTCACCGGGATTTAACGATGTGAACTTTGATTCTTAGCTTAGACTCAAGCTAGAGTACCACCTATATCATAAAAATTTGAAAACCCTTCAAGGTTAATAAACTCTAAATTTTCTCAAATTTGAGGAGCATAAATGGAGAAGAAATTTTGAGTTTCTTACTACATTATTCGGATAGAATCGAAGAGGAAAAGACAAGCTTTGCGTAGCCACAAATAGTGCGACGATCGGAGCTCCGAGTTGAAAGTTATTAAGGTTTGAAGTTGATGGTGAATCGTGTCACCACCATTCTTCATTTTTCTCTTCTGCTCCTTCTCTTCTTCAAAGGAAGAAGAAAATGAAATTAAATGAAGGGTTTGGTCCTTTTTGCCCTTAAATGAGGGGCAATTTCGTAATTTTGCATATTGGCCCAACTTAGGGCCAAAATTTTTAAAATAAAGGTTCGTATTCACGTCCTAAATATTTTTTGAACATTTCTATATTTTTATTTCCACCTTATATTTTTCTCGACGACCCTAAGTCGGTACTATTACTTAAAATGACGGTTCGGGTTACCGCGCAGTCTTTAGCGATGACTAACTCATTTCCACTTAGAAAAATCCGCTAAATCTAAATATTCCAGCAAAAGTTCCTAATTCTGAGGTTATATTATTACGTAGCGTATGGCTCTAATTAATTGTTTCGTTAGTCTCGTTAATCATTTTATTTAATTCGATTAATTAAATGATTAATTTCTTATTTTAACTCGGCAATTTCTTGGGGTTTACACCAACTATGACGAGACCTTGCATTCTTTTCAGCAAGAGAACAAGAGCTAAGAGAGGCCCGGAAGAGAACGAAAGCACAACTATCCAACGTCAATGAATTACTTAACAAGTTCACCAGTCAGATGGCCGTCAACCTACAACCATCCAACTCTAACCAACTTCCGTTCCCAACCCCTTCCTAACCCAAAGGGAGGTATCAATGTGGTGCAAAGCGATGTGGTGAAAGAAGAAGATAGTGAAAAAGAAGATTGGATGTACAAGCTGTTGGTTGAATTAGCAGGTGAAGAAAGTGATAGATCTCATTTCGATGGGTATTTTCATACTTTAAACTGCCTAAATATCGACCTCTCACCACTTAAATACTAGCAAAATAGGCTTGTTTGTGAATAATCGTTCCTTAGGGCTGTAATTGTAATTAATTGCTATTTTAGGCAATTTCTACTGTGTTTTCACTCGTTTCCCCTTCCACACGATGCCTTAATATGTTTGTTCAAGCGTTTCAGGATTTAATAGGCAGAGACCGGAACGGAAGTGGCTAAAAAGGGCGAAAGGAACGAGAAGATCGCAAAAAAAACCTAGAAGGCCAATTCTGCAGCTTATGCGTCCGCATCAAAGGACCAATGCATATCCACCTGCTAGCCTTGGGCGGCACGCCCAAAGTCGAGAACGGAGCTAGTGCGTACGCACCTAAGGCTCCAATGCGTACGCACCAGAGGCTGAAAAATTCTATAAATAGAGGAGGCCACACCTGTAAGAACCCGCTTTTTCGGACACGCTTTATCGGCAACGATTTTAGCCGAACGCTTTTTATTTAAACGATTTTGTGTGTAGCTATTTGAATGTTGGGTTGAGGTATGATGATTTGATGAATTATATGATACTAATATGATGATGGAACGAAAAATATTATGCTAGTGTCACGCTTTTCGCTTTAGGCCACGGTTTTGTTGGTTTTACTAAAACGCGTGTAATTTCGGAAACGTAAAATTAGGGCTTCACATGGATCGGATCAGATCCGCAGATCCGCGGTCAATATCTACATCTGATCCGAAAATTGCGGATCTGATCCGATCTGCAGAATCATCGGATCGGATACGATACGATCCGTACGGTTATAGGATCGGATCGCGGATTTATAGTTGATATCCGCGTATCCGATCCGCAGATCCGCGGATCCGAATAAATTTAAATAATATATATATATATATATATATATATATACATATGTATAAGTTGCAATCAAAACCCTAATTCCAATTACACTAGTGCGGTTCACTCTCTGAGATCTCTCACCTTTCTCTCACATCTCTAGTCTCACTCTTCCCTCTCTCCATTCACAACACCAACTGCGACCACCACCATTGTCCATCATCAAGCCGCAACACCGCCACCACTGTTCTCCATCACATCTACACTGCGACGCCACGACCACCATCTCCCTTCCTCTCCTCATTAACATCATCGACCAACACCATCCTTCATCAATAGCGTTGCGCCTTCGCACTACCATTCTCCATCAGATCTGACTTACACCGTCTTGCCGTCGTGACCACCATCCTCAATCTTCGTAGTCCCTCCCGGTCTCTTTGTTCCGGTTCTTCTGCTTAGTTGTTCTTCACCATTGACGCCTGGAAGCTTGCTGTTATGCTGCATTTTTCATTGTTCAACCATCTTTTGCCATCTTTATTTTGCTTCTACTTGTTCTTGCTATGTTAAATTACATGAATTTTTTCTTTTAATTTGTATGATTATATAATATTTTAGTTACTAATATTGATTTTGGTCTTTGTTTTTTAGTTTTGTTCATCTTAATTTTTATTGTTTGTATGATTTTTTACTTTTGAAAAAGGAGAACATTTTCTTCTTTGATCGGATTTTATTTTTGTAGAACTTCATGGCCTTTTGTTTTTTAGCAAACAATATTTTTTTCAATTTCTATATGTTCTGCGGGTATATCCGCAATCCGATCCGCAATCCCCGGATATATCCGCAGTCGGATCGGATCGGATACGAAGGCAAAAATTGCGGATATTGTATCCGATCCGAAGAAAGGTGTGCGGATCGGATCGAAAAATCGGCAATATCCGATCCGATCCGTGTGCAGCCCTACGCAAAAATTTCCAAATTACGTAGGTGAGCATGGAGCCCTACCCTTTTGAAAATTTCAGCCAAGAATAAAAAAAAAAATATTACCCTTGGTAATTATCTTACTTGTAGCCCACTCAAAATTACCCTAATATAATAATATTACCTTTTTCTTACACACCTTTTTGCTATCATTGATTATATGACCTCAAGCAATGCAAAGTCAATGAGCTTCTCTTCTTTTCCTCTATGACCAAACTCACTCTCTCTCCCTCCCATCTCATTCTGTGTATCATTTCCTTTTCCATGATTGTAATTTGTAACTTGCTTAATGCTCTATGTCCACCATTACATATGTTTGTGTATTCGTATGATTGAGGCATTTATTTCTATTTTAGCTCACAAACCAAATGCTCAAACCCTTTGCATCATCCCTTGAAGCCAACTTTTAGCCTTTTATCCCTTTGTTTTTAAAAATTAGCTCATTACAAGCTTTGAAAGTGAAAAACCATGATTGGCAACAATTTCTCAACCGATGGGGGTTTATCTTTCATGCTCCAGAATCAACTTTCACTCCATTTACCTCAATGGCAACTTAAGTTATTTGATTAGCTGAGCAAATTTTATCAAAGTACACACTGCAATAATGGAATAGAAAGCATAAACAAAAATGACAAAATTCATTTGAAACACAGACTTCCTACTATCCATTTTCAACGGTTATTAACCACTAAAACTTTGGAGGCAGCTAGCTAACTCCTGTTCAGATAAATCAACGCCGGCTTCCTCGCTTCTCTTTCAAATCTGAGTCCCTGAAAGTGAAAACCAGCATTTAAGCTTGTTACTGAAAGGCAGACGAATAAGGTACAGTATACTCTACGGCTACATTCAAACAAAACTCATACCTCTCTATGTGGTCAAGAATCAAAAGCCTTGGTCCAGGAGGGATCTTTACATCTCTTAGAGCACTGAAATACAACATAGGAAAATAAGAAACTTAATTCAAGGCCTATATGTATATATATTATGCTTTGATTGAACTTCCTACCTATCCGTGAGTAAAGGCAAAGTGTTGTCTGTTAACAAGCCCCTCTTGAAATTCTTTTCATAACTCTGAAGGCCAAGGTTTTGTAGCATGCTTCTTGTTTTGACATAGTGAATATCTTCAGCAGGTGGTTGAGAAAACTTCTGTCCTATCTGTGCACGATTAATGAATCGTTATATACATGCTTCCAAGGATAAACTAAGTATAAACCTGAATAACACACACCATAACATCTTCGAACCTAGGCAAGCAAATCTAAATTAACACAAAGACAACTCTATAAAACCAAAAACTGAAGCTCAACTAGAATCACAAATTCACAATCCCAGGCATAAACAAGACTTACCCCTATAACCATACCCAAAAAGTGGTAGAAAATAAACAAAGAACAGAACAAGCCTGTGTAAAGATATATTTTCTTGCACAACTAAAGAGAAAAGATACATTTATTTTTCCATTACCCCACCTGGAAAAGTCCACCCTGAACAAGTGCAAAGAAAAGTCCAGAAGTAACGGCATTTGCTGCTTGGTTTGGTCCACCCATTCCACTCACCAATGAGAACATGGCCCCAGAACCAAAAGCTGCTGCCATGCTGCAAAAGATAATAGATTCTCACAATATACTCATAACTGCTATATGAAAAATACATATGTCAAGCATTTTTTAATACCCCTTATACATTGAAAGCTGCTAGGTAATCAAGCATTTTATTCAAGCAAGTCTAACCAAGTTACATAATATGCTACACATATTTAGTAGCATATTTAGTGATGGGAATGGTTTCTATTTAGGGTGAATGATTTCTATTTTGGTTAACCTTGATTGATAAAAAGACTTTTACATGTGGCATCACCCATATACATTCACCCCTATATCTGAACAAAATTTGAAAATTTTGGCACAATGGCATAGGACACACTTTCTCTAGAATTAGTTTAGCAAATATTTTGAAGCTATGAGAGTTATTTAAGTTAGTATCAAACTATCAATATTGTCTAACAAAAAACACACAAGATTCTAACACCAGCATCAAAAACACCTTCAAACACATTTATGTACATTCAACCCTATATCTCAACCAAATTGGAAATTATGGCACAAAGGCCTACGGCACTTTCTCTAGAATTAGTTTAGCAAATATTTTGAAGCCAGTTAAAATAAACTTATTCACTCATTTAGAATTGGGAGATACTTATTGCTAGGTACCTTTACCAGAACAAAAGTATGTTTTCCATAGGAAAGCTAGTATCATTTCACCCATAAATAACTTTAGAAGCTCATTGAGGCAATGAAACTAAAATAACTGAAACAAGAAAGCTTATGTGAAATCTCACCTGGACTGAACATCTTCCTTGCCCCTTAACCTTTTCAACACACACGAAATACCGGCGTTGACTCCAGTCATGACAGCAAAGTTACGAGCTTGAATTAGAGGACCTCCAGAAAGAGCCTACAATTGAAGTTAAACAAAATCATGTCACAAGCACAAAACAATTCAAGAAAGAACTCCATGAAAAACCTCAAGATTTCATCTTCTACAAGGAAAAGCCTTGGCTTGCGTAATTAAGCACCATGAATGAATTGTTAAACATTCAGGAAAATTGAAATTTGAAAGTCAACCATTGAATTACCAACGAATAGAAGGACCAAGATTGAAAAAGTCAACTAGCGATAACCGAAAATTAAAAGCAACTAAGATTTAAGAACCCTAAAAGAGAGAAAGAGGGGAAAAGGAACCTGAGCTTGCTTGAGAGATGCCATGGCTTGGGGGTTGAGAGAAGTGTTAGGTGGAGGGGTGGGGAAAGTGGCGGGGGAGTCCGCGGTGAGTGTACCCATGAAGGCACCGATGGCGGCACCCTGGGCGGCGCTGGTGGTGGTGACCACGGCGGCCTCGACGGCGAGTGACTGTTTCGAGAGCCATACTCGGAAGCGGGTCTCGAGTTCCTTGAATCGACCTTGGAGCTGTTCAATGGGATTCTGAAGGTGCTGAGGCATAACCTTAGCCACCATAACTCCCTGCTTCCCTTGTTCCATTTCTCGAAAATTCTTTAGTGCCGCAGTGAAGCGAAAGAAGAGAAGAAGGAACAGAGATAGATATTTTTTATGATAATGGGAAATATGGATAACTGAAAGCGCTATGTATATATATTTATAGTGTCAAAGTATTACCTATTAAGTAAAAAATGAAAATAAAAGTTACCACAATACCACCTGTTTTGGTCGCCCTATCTTCCAAGACCGGCAGCTTCTCGTTCAATGGGAATCGGTGCCCAATTTTTTGCCCACTTAGCCGCTACTGCTATTACTACTATCTTGTTTTCACTTTCCACGGTCTTTTCGAGAAAAAATTTTCAAGGAAATACAAATATTAAGAAATGGATTTTTAAATAGTGTGTTAGTAACTAGACACACACAAAAAAAAAATTGTGTTAGGAACTTATTAGAGTGTAAAACTACATGTTGTTCATTTGATAAATATTCATATTTAAATATGCTGCTCATTTTGACAAAATCATTACCGTAAATAATGTGCTACTGCCAATAATTTTGGTCAAAAGAATTCTTTTAAATTAATTTGTCTCCGTCTCGGACCAATTCTTTAACACTATTATTTATTTATTTTTCCCGACGGAGAAAGATGGCCATTGACTATTAATTCTTTTTTCTTCACGGTATATATTATTATGTCATCTACTATATATTAAAAAATTTTAGATATCTTATTTTACCAAAATATAAAAGAAGAATCGGAAAAAACATGTGATGCATTGTTTAGTTCAGTTGACTAAAGAAGAGGTTAGGTATTTTCTCCAAAAAAAAATATATATATAAATTTTAGGAAAATGATCACATACGGCAAATGTTTAGGGCGATCAGCATCTTTGTGATGTAGTAAGTGAGTGTATTGACTACAAGGGAAGGCCCAAAATGTTGGTGCACGAATGGCATCAGATGTCCTGTCCGTAACAATTTATGTGAAATTGTATTATGAAGAACAGAAGAAGTATGTTAAGTGGATGTTGTTAGGGTTTGTTATAGATGATGTAAAATAGTGGGTTGCGACTTGCGAGAGGCTGATTTGACAAATAGGTAGTGGTTATGTCATTGGGTTAGAAAAGAGTTGCACATAAATAGGTAGGTGGTAAGCACAGATGTACTGAACAATGATTCAATGAACTTTAGTTGTGAGAGGAAGTAGACAATAAGAATGAGAGAGAGAAAGTGTCCTTCTGAGGGGAAGCACTCGGAAGAGTCCGAAGGCTGGATCCGAAGAAGATGATTGATATGATGAGAGAATAGCACTAGAATCCCAGAATTAGGATTATGGGTATTCTATGGCTAATATGGGAGGTTAGGGTTTAGAGAATGCGTACCTTGAGGGATTGTTGCCCCCTGCTTATATAGTAGCGGGTGGTTGAGATTCGGATGGGATCTCTTCATAATCTT
>JASCZI010030390.1:20993-31386 GCA_036250425.1 Stylosanthes scabra | reverse complement strand
TGAATTTCTTGTCGGTGAATTGGGTGCCGTTATCAGAAGTGATGACTCTTGGCACTCCGAATCTAGTAATGATGTTGTTCCATACAAACTTCCGGCATTGAGCTGCAGTGATCGACGCAAGTGGTTCGGCTTCCACCCACTTGGTGAAGCAGTCAATTGCCACAATCAGGTACTTGACTTGTTCGGGCCCTTTTGGGAAGGGACCAAGGAGGTCTATGCCCCATTTGTCGAACGACCAAGGGGAGACGATAGTTGACAGCTCAGTGGCCGGTATCTTCTGCACCCTGGCGTGCTCTTGGAATCTTTGGCATTTTCGGACGTATTGTACAACGTTCGCCCTCATTTGGGGCCACCATACGCCTGCTAGGAGAATTTTCCGGACGGTGTTTTTGACCTCTTGATGTTGGCCGCAGGCTCCTTCATGTACTTCTGCTATGATGGTGGGGGTTCTGTCTTTTTCAACGCATTTGAGCAGGGGCATGGCCGCTGCTCTTCGGTATAACTCTCTGCCCACCATTACATAGTTCACTGCGTCCCTTGCTACGACGTTCGCCTCTCCTTTTTCTTTTGGGAGGACCCCTTTTTCGAGGAAGTTGATGATGGGTTTCTTCCAGCTGCCTCCGATTGAGATTACAAGCACCGTTTGGGTTTCATCAATGGAGGGCTTCTCTTTGATCTATTGGATCAGAGTGCGGTTACTTCCGCTTGGTTTAGTGCTTGCCAGCTTTGACAGGGTATCCGCTCGGTCATTCTCTTTCCGAGGGATGTGCTTCACTTGTACTTGCTTAAAAGAGCTTTGAAGCTCTTGCACTTTCTACAGGTACTTGGCCATTTGGGGATCTTTGGCTTGATAGCTCCCATTCACTTGAGAAGTGACAATTTGAGAGTTGGATCTGACCTCCAGCTCCGAGATTCCGACCTCTTTTGCTAGCTTCAAGCCTGCTATTAGCGCTTCATATTCCGCCTGGTTGTTGCTCGCCTGAAATTGGAATTTTATTGCCATTTCTATGATGACTCCGTCTGGTCCTTCTAGGAGGACGCCTCTGCCGCTTCCTTTATTATTTGAGGATCCGTCTACATGGAGGATCCATGCCAAAGTATCAGGGTTTGGGGTACTTGGCGTGAGTTCTGCAATGAAGTCAGCCATTACTTGCCCCTTTATAGCCGTCCTTCCCTCATAACTGATGTGGTACTCTGAGAGCTCCATTGACCAGCTTAGCATTCTTCTGGCCAGATCCGGCTTTTGTAGCACTTGCCTTAACGGTTGATCCGTTTTAACAATGATTGGGTTTGCTTGGAAGTATTGTCTTAATCTTCTGGCGGTTATAATTAGTGCTAATGCTAGCTTCTCCAACCGTTGGTACTTCAGCTCCGCTCCTTGGAGGGTTTTGCTTACGAAGTACATGGGTTGCTATACTTTATCCTTCTCTTGGACGAGGGCTCCGGCGACTGCTTCTTCAGTCGCGGCTAAGTAGACTATGAGGGGTTCTGCTGGTTCCGGTTTGACCAGGATTGGGGGTGCGGATAGGTACTCTTTGAAGCTTTTGAAAGCTTCTTCGCACTCTTCCGTCCACTTGAATTCTGTTCCTTTCTTCATTAATTTGAACAGGGGTGACGCTTTTATGGCTAAGGTCGCTAGGAACCTAGAAAGGGCCGCTAGTCTGCCGGTCAGCATCTGAACTTCCTTTAAAGACTCCGTCTGCTTCATAGAGATAATGGCTTGACACTTCTCCGGGTTAGCTTCAATTCCTCTATTGGTTAGCATAAAACCGAGGAACTTTCCGGCTTCAACCCCGAAGGCACACTTTGCTGGATTCAAGCGCATTTGGTGTTCCCTTAATTTGCTGAAGACTTTCTCCAAATTGGGGATCAATTCCTCCTCTGCTTTTGCTTTAACTAGCATGTCATCCACATAAACTTCAAGGATGCCCCCAAGCAGCTCTTTGAATACCCTGTCCATGAGCCTTTGGTACGTAGATCCAGCATTCTTTAACCCCGAATGGCATTACTTTGTAATAGAAGCTGCCGATGGGTGTGATAAACGCTACTTTCTCAGCATCTCCGGGGTACATGGGGATCTGGTTGTACCCGGAATAAGCATCCATGAACGAGAGAAACTTGTAGCCGGAGGCTTTGTCTACTAGGCCATCAATACTCGGGAGTGGGTATGGGTCTTTAGGACATGCCTTGTTCAGGCTTGTGTAGTTGACACACATACGCCACTTTTCGTTGCTTTTTGGTACCATGACCACGTTGCTGAGCCATGTGGGGTACTTAATCTCTTGGATAAATCTTGCTTCGAGGAGGCTTTGAACTTGCTTCTTTGTTTCAGCCATCTTTTCCGGGCTCATGCACCGCAGTTTTTGTGTAACCGGCTTGCTTCCGTTGACTATAGACAGCTTGTGGTTGGAGAAGTTGGGATCTATTCCGGGCATGTCCGCAGCGGTCCACGCGAAGAGGTCGGAGTTTATCTTGAGAAACTGTGTTAGTTTGCTCTTCAAATCCTCCGGCAGGTCCTTCGCAATCATGGTTATCTGCTCGGAATTCTTTCCAATCTGGATCGGCTAGAGGTCGCCTTCCGGCCTTAGTCTTTCATGGACCTTCTTAATTGGTGGTTTGAGGTCTACTAGGAGACATCCGCTTGCTTCTTCCGGCTTTTCTAGCTTCGGAAGTTGTTCTTTTGAGATGTGCAAGGTGGCGTTATGGCATTTCTCTGCCTCTTGTTTATCTCCGCGCAGTACGCCAACCTTTCCACCATCAGTTATGAACTTCATAGTCAAGATGGAGGTTGCTATAACTGCTCCAATTCGGTTGAGGGTCGGTCTTCCCATGATTGCATTGTAAGCGGAATTATGGTTGACAACCAGCCACCTTACTTTTGTGTTTCTGCTGTGTGGTGGATCTCCGATAGTGACCCATAGTGTCACAAAACCATCCGGGGTCACTCTTTCGCTGGAGAAGCCGACCAACTCATCGGAATGGCTTTCCAGGTCTTCATTCGTGAGTCCGAGTGCATCAAAGCAACGCTGGAAGAGGATGTCTGCAGAGCTTCCTTGGTCTATAAAGACTCATCGGATTGTCGCGTCAATGATATCCATGGAAATCACCAGGGGTGGATTTAGGGTATCGGTTGTCCTTCCGATTTCTTCTGAAGAGAAAGTGATTTCAGGAGGCCGTTTATCATGCAATGTCCTAGCCATAACTTCCACGGCAAGACATGACTGTTTGCTCCTTCTGGCCGCTTTCCGGGATGGCGGGTTACCCTCATCCGGAAGACCTCCAGAGATCATCTTGATTTCTCTTCTAACGTCTTGTCCTTCTATCGTCTCTTCGGTCACTGCTTCTTTCGGTGTATTCACGGAATTTTCCTTTCTTCAGCCCTTTCTCGACAAACTCAAGGAGGTCACGGCAATCTTCAGTATCATGGTCGTTCTGCTTATGATACTTGCAGTAAGCATTCCGGTTACCTCTATTATTATTCTTGATTGCCCGTGGTGCGGGGATTCTCTCTACCTGTGACACTTCGTGGAGGAAGGTCGTGAGGGAGACATACAGCGGATTGTAGTAGGATCTGCCGGAGCGTTGTTCCCGCCTGCTGCGGTCTTCTCGCGACAGATCTTTCCGACTAGTCTCTTTCTTGTCGCGGTCAGTTTTTACTGCCGATTGTCCCTCCTCTTGCTGCAAGTAATCATGAGACCTCTCTTGAATTTCCTCCATAGTTTTGGGTGGCCTCTTGGTAAGACTTTTAAGGAACGGGGTGTCCTCTCTAAGGCCTTTAACCAACGCCATGAGGGTTGCTTGACACTCGAGACCTTCAATCTAAGTGCATTCAGCGTTAAAGCGGTCCAAGTAGTCCCGCAGGGATTCATCCGGCTTTTGTACGATTGAGTAGAGGTTCAGGTAGGTTTTTGGTAACCTTCTCCGAGTGGTGAAGTTTTTTAGAAAACCTCCAGACAGGTCGGAGAAGTTCTTGATACTTCCGGGAGCTAGAGAGTTGAATCATGTCAGCGCGTCCTTTTTAAAGGTCACGGAAAAGGCTTTGCACTTCGTAGCGTCCGAAGCGTTCAGGAGCACCATTCTGTTGTCAAAGGCATCTAGGTGATGCTTTGGGTCGCTGCTTCCATCATATGGCTCCATATCTGTGGGATACTTGAATTTCTTGCGGAGCTCTTCCGAGAGGATGGCGAGTGAGAAAGGATGTTTGCTGTTCTCTCTCGCTGGCGGGCTTCCGGCCACCGCCGATGGCTTCCATGTACAGGAGCGCGAGTCAGCTACCACTTCGTCATTGTCTGAGTACGTGAGCCTATTGCGGAGTTTTTCTTTCAACTCTTGGTCACGCTTTTCAACTTCCTCCAGCAAAGCTTGCTGCTTAGCCGCCATAGCCTCCGCCCTTTTTATCGCTTCAGCTGCGACTTCCGCATCCTGAGTTTGTCTCTCGAGGAGCTCTTTCAGGGCGGCTTCCAGTTGTTGAATGTTCTGACCTGAGGGGATTATCCCCTTCTCGGGGGTAGGCTGTGGGATGTTTTCGTTTACGACGTTATCGTTGAGTTGGATGTTCACCATCTTTGGCTTGGAGGTTCAGCTTTCGTCTCGAAACTCGATTCTAAAGTCTATTCCCCACAGACGGCGCCAATGTTAAGCACAGATGTACTGAACAATGATCCAATGGACTTTAGTCGTGAGAGGAAGTAGACAATGAGAATGAGAGAGAGAAAGTGTTCCTTCCGAGGGGAAGCACTCGGAAGAGTCCGAGGGGAAGCACTCGGAAGAGTCCGAGGGCTGGATCCGAAGAAGGTGATTGATATGATGAGAGAATAGCACTAGAATCTCAGAATTAGGATTATGGGTATTCTAGGGCTAATATGGGAGGTTAGGGTTTAGAGAATGCGTACCTTGAGGGGATGTTGCCCCCTGCTTATATAGTAGCGGATGGTTACTCTACATGTAACATAAAACAAGGAAGTTTTCTTGGAGAGCTCATTATTAAAGCCAAACTTATTATATGGGACGAAGCACCGACGATGAACAGGTATTGGTTTGAAGCTTTTGATCGAACAATGAGGGATATTCTTAGGTTTCAAAATGAAGACAACTTAGAACTCCCATTTGGTGGCAAGACTATTTTGTTTGGTGGTGACTTCAGACAGATCTTACCAGTTATCACTAAAGGTTCGAGACAAGATGTAGTTAACGCTGCAATAAATTCATCATATATATGGCATCATTGTGAAATTCTAAAGTTGACTCAAAATATACGTCTTTAGCCCAACATTCTTTCACAAGAAACAGTTGCTTTTGCAAAAATGGATTTTACAAGTTGGTGATGGTAGCATTGGAGAGGTAGATAATGGTTTCGAAAAAATAGAAATTCCTTCTGATTTACTAATTCAAGAATACGAAGATCTAGTTGTCAAAATTGTTCAATTTACAAATTCAGAGTATTTGTTGAACTCACATGATTCAAGACATCTGGAAGGAAAAGTGATCCTTGCTCCAACTATTGCTATAGTGGAAGAAATCAACAATTAAATGCTATCACTCAATACTAACAATTCTGTAACTTATTTAAGTTCAGATATCATTTGTGACAGAAATTTTGGCAATGATTTATTTGACAGTATTCATACGCCTGAATTTCTTAACACAATAAAAGTTTCTGGTGTCCCTAATCATGAGCTTGTTTTGAAAATTGAAGTGCACATCATGTTGCTTAGAAATTTGGACCATTCTACAGACCTCTACAAAGGTACAAGATTGATAGTTTCTAGACTTGGAAACCATGTAATAAAAAGCAGCAATTTTGGACGGAAAACATAAGGGAGAAAAAGTTTTTATTCCAAGAATGACCATGACACCTTCTGATACTCGACTCTCGTTCAAATTTTAAAGAATGCAGTTTCCTATTATGGTCTCTTACTCCATGTCAATAAATAAAAATCAAGGTCAATCTTTATCAAGAGTTGGACTACTATTGAAGAAGCATGTTTTTAGTAACGGTCAATTATATGTTGCAATTTCTCGAGTCACTTCTAGAATGGTTTAAAAATTTTAATTTGTCATGAAAATGAAAAATTTTGTAACATTACAAATAATGTAGTATATAAGGAAGTTTTTAGAAATATTCAATAAATATTATACTAAAAAGAATTTTTCTTACTGTTGTTTACTTCGTTTTTATTTAAATTTATTTTAAATTATTAAAAACTAAAAATCCATAAAAAAAATTCAAAATAAATTTATTAAAAGAACTTATTTAAAATTTATTTAAAATTAGATTCACCTTTAAATATAGAATATTTATAAAAAAAAATAATCATTCATCGAAGCGCGGGTCACACCCTAGTTAACATAATATGTGATAAGATTTCACAAATTACGTATACTTGTGGAATACCCGAGACTATTTTACATATTATATAAAAAACATCTAAAACAAAAAATAATTTCGCTATTCACACACTCTGTTAGTAGACATTGAATTGATATCCGTATAAAATACGGTCATTGATGTGTTAACTACCTTTTATTTTTGTAGTCCGCCTATAATAATCATATTTTTATACGGGTTAAAACTAGTGTCTACTAAAAAGATCTGTGGATAGCATTATTGAGCAAAAAATACAATGAAATCTAACAGGACATGTAAGTAGTGTAACATTAAGACAAAATTATTTGTCTTAATGAAATTTTGTCTTGTAGCATGTTTCTTTATTTACTGTTTTAACCTTGTGTTTTTAAAGAAAAATACTAGAATGACCAGCTAGTTGTAATGAGTTAGTTAAATTCTTTCAGCACATATTTGTTCTCCTTTTTTTTATTGTTCAATGTTTTTTCTTGGGCAGACTATTGTTCAATGTATTAATTTAGGGTTCTTGTTTTTTTATGTCTTCACTGTTACTTCTTCTTCTCCTCCGCCGAAGTGCTAAATGAGAAGCTCCTTCTGAAGTTGTTTCAATCGCGGGGAAGTATGCCTCCGATTGGGTGGTTTCAACACCGTATCTCCGTCTGTAGATACTCAATCCAAAGGTGGGGGTTTCTCTTCACAAGTGTATTAGGTTGCGGTGCATGTTGTTCAAGCTTATTGCTGGTGAGTATTTCATATATTGTGTGTTTAATTTCTCTTACTGCGCATTCATTTTAGTGCTTGGTGTCTCTTATACCATTTGATACGTTGTGTTCTTTTCTAGGGTTATAAACCTATTGGCTTTCCCCCTCTTGATTGTTTGTTGATATGTAGTTTCAATGAATACCTTGTTTGTTTCTGTGCAACCACTCATTATTGATTTAGCTAAAATGGTGATGCTGAATTTTTGTATTTGAATAGAAGTTTTGGCATGGCGTCTTTAAATAAAAAATTATAAATTATTAGAAAATGTGCTGAAGAATTTGTGTGCTAAAAATGTCTTTGATATAAATTTTTTATGTTTTTTGTTATTAAGTTGTTTCATGTTTTTAGTACGTATGCAACCTTCTTTATTTCTCTGTATCCACTCATCATTGATTGAGCCAAAATGATGTTGATGATTTTTTTTTTATTTTTTTCGATCATGATTTACTCACCAAAAACCCAATAAGGGTGAGAGGTTCAACGGTGAATATAGTTTCAAAGAGTACATAGGAGTACAGCAACAAATAAAAAGAAACTAAATAGCTAATAACTTCAAAAACTAAAAAAATAAAACAACTAGGATACTTCGCCAAAAATAAAATCAACACCTCAACTTTCTTGAGATCTCTCTTTCCATTCCTTTAGCCAAAATGGTGAATTGGTGATGCTGAATTTTTTTGTATTTGAAGTGAAGTTTATGCATAATAGCTTTAAATAAAAAATTGCAAATTATTAGAAAAATGCAGTTATGAGTCTGTGTGCTAAAAATGTTGTTGAAATGAATTTTTTATGTTATTTGTTAATGAGTTATTTCATTATTTTAATAAACATGAAGCTTTTTTGTTTCCGTGCAACCACGTCAAAATGGTGATGCTGAATTTTTGTATTTGAAGAGAAGTTTTGGCATGGCGGCTTTAAATAAAAAATTGCAAATTATTAGAAAATGTGCTGATGAATTTGTGTGCTAAAAATGTCTTTAATATAAATTTTTTATGTTTTTTGTTATTAAGTTGTTTCATGTTTTTAGCACGTACGCAACCTTCTTTATTTCTGTGTATCCACTCATCATTGATTGAGCCAAAATGATGTTGATGATTTTTTGTATTTTTTTTTCGATAGTGTGTACTCACTAAAAGACCCAATAGGGGTGAGAGGTTCAACGTGAACATAATCTCAAAGAGTACATAGGAGTACAACAATAAATAAAAAGAAACTAAATAGGTAACAACTTCAAAAACTAAAAAAAATAAAAAAATAAAACAACCAGAATACTTCGCCAAAAATAAAATCAACACCTCAACTTTCTTGAGATCTCTCTTTCCATTCCTTTAGCCAAAGGCAAAATGGTGATGCTGGTTTTTTTTGTATTTGAAGAGCAGTTTAGGCATAGCAGCTGTAAATTAAAAATTGGAAATTATTAGAAAATGCACTTATGAATTTGTGTGCCAAAAATGTTGTTTTGAAATGAATTTTTTCATGTTCCTTGTTATGAAGTTGGAGTGCAAATTTGTTTACCAAATATGGAGCCTTTTTTTTTTGTTGCTTGACACTATGACACGAAGAGCTTGGTGCCTTTCCTACTAGTTTTGTTAAAAAAATTTTATGATCTGCCACATTTTACTATTTATTCATATTTAATTATTTAAGAGCATCAGGAAAATGATAATGAGTATATGATTGTTTTTCTTGTTTGACTATGTTAGGAACTCCAAAGAATCTCTAATTAAACATAAGAATAGGCACTCGAAAATGAATTCAATGGTAGGATTCATATGACTGAATTAGTCAGTCCAAAAAATTGTTTTGTTTTTATTTATACATGTGGATGAAGTTAATTTTTATTTGATTTTATTCTGCAGATTACTGATTTGGTTTTGACCGGTATTATCTGTGATGGATATCTTGGAACCACCTGAACCAGATTGTGTGAACGGGTCCCCGAATCCGAATGTGCAACATGAAGAGGATGATGTAGTCGAACTTGAGTTTTTGGTGAGTCAAATCTAAATGTAATTAGCGGTATTTCCTCACTATAGCAGTCCATTATTTTGTTATGCCATTGTTGATGTATTGAATTGGGTTTTATTTTCTAAGAGGGTTCACTCGATGTCGATATGGATGACGGAGACGCAGTGGAAGATGGTTATGGTCAAGGGGTGTATCCGGATGCTAATGGTGCATAGCAACCATTGACATATACATTGGAGGAAGTTATAAAAATGGAGTTCGAGAATCCAGAGGCGGCTATTCGTTTTTATGAAGCCTATAGTAGAGCGATGGGGTTTTCAATGCGTCATGGCAGGAAGCTAAGGAACAAGGTCGGTGAAGTGGTACGATACACTTTTTTTGTGTAACCACGAATGGTTTAGACAAAAGAAGTGGCTTGAGTTGGCAGACCAGAAGAGAGAGCATAGAGCTGTAACGAGGTGTGGCTGTGGGGCTGAGATGCGAATCAAGCCGAAAGATGACACAGGAACGTGGTATGTTTCCCGATTTGTGGACGAACATAACCATGAGCTGGTTGATGCGTGTGCATCTTGGGTTGTTTTTAGTTTCAATTTTTCTCAATTATCATGATATTCTTTGTGGATTATTGTTATTAATTGATCAAATCAAACAAACTTGATGTTCTTTGAGTTGTGTTTGTGTTTTTAGATGATTCATTAAGAGTTCTAGGCGATTGAAGACCACTTGAGAGAGATTGAAGCAAAGAAGAATAAGAAAAGCCAAAGTACACGCCCAGTAGCTCCCATGCCATACGTCAATTCTCCACGTCATACGTGAGAATTAGGCAGAAACAGAGCAAAAATAGACAGAGAGCCCACGTTATACGTGGGACTCTCATGTCATACATGGGGAGCAAAGGCAAATCCTCCAAATTTGGCAGTAACCCCACGTTATACGTGGGAAGAGTGGCGTCATACGTGGGAACCAAGCATCAAAGTTCACAATTCAACAGAGAGCCCACGGTATACGTCAGCTCTCCCACGTCATACGTAACAGGTTGGCGTCCAAGTAACCATTTGAGGCAGAGACCCCATGTTATACGTGGGGTAGGTGATGCGTAAAATCTCGGCAAGTGCACCGAATCGTTCAAATAATACCACGGTGAAGTGGGTATCGTTCCCACGAGGAATAAAGGACTAAACAATACTATCCTTTAATTATATTAAGCAGATCAAGAATAAAACTTGAGAGAATTGAGTGGTGAATTTCGAAAATAATAATAGGAAAAGAGGGCAGAAATTTACTTGAGGAAAAATCAGTGGAATGGGATATTAAGAG
>JASCZI010030390.1:6895-18381 GCA_036250425.1 Stylosanthes scabra | reverse complement strand
TGAGTTGTGTTTGTGTTTTTAGATGATTTACTAAGAGTTTTAGGTGATTGAAGACCATTTGAGAGAGATTGAAGAAAGGAGGATGAAAAGAAGCTAAGTCATTGAAGAATTGAGCTCCAAAATCACCACGTTATACGTCCTCAAACCACGCCAATTAGAAGAGAAACTCACAAATTTGACAGAGACCCCACGTTATACGTGGGGATCTCACGTCATACGTGAGTAATTTGGCAAAATGGTGCAACTTGGACAGAGAGCCCACGTTATACGTGAGCTCTCCCACGTCATACGTGAGATACGACGTCCAAGAAGCAAGTTGAGGCAGAATTCACACGTTGTACGTGGTCCATAGGCGTCATACGTGAGGCATTGAACATGAATGAGCAATTGAAGGCAGTAACCCCACGTTATACGTGGGAGTTACACACCATACGTGGAAACCAATGTTCATGTTCCAGTAATTCCCTCAATTCCAATTCAATCCAAGTTGTTAGATCTCAAATCCATTCATTAATCAAGGGCTTAATTGAAAGATTAAAGATATGATTGATTGAAGACTCAAGAAAAGAAGATAAAGCTTTGTAAAGATAGAAGATAAGATTAGGATTAGAATAAGATAACATTAGGATTATATTAGGATATGATTAGATTTTAATTTAAATTCTAGTTAGTTAGTAGGATATAAAAAGGGAGACTGATCCCGGCACAGAGAACACTTAACTTTTACTTAAACACAGATTATTTTTCTTAGATCTAGTTTCATTATGCAAGGCTAAACTACTCCATTGTTAAGGGTGAGGAGCTCTGTTCACCCATCATGAGGTAGTCTTTTGTACATTCAATTATCAATTCAATGAGGTATATTCAGTTATCTTCTATGCATGATTTAAGTTTCCGTTCTTCATCCCAATAGTTTAGAATCACTAAGAGGTGTTCTTAACTTATCTAGGGCTAGATTAATAAGATTGAGAGATCTATTAGTTTATGCTAGTTGGAAATTAAATCATATGATGATTAGGTCTAACTAGAGATAGTCAAGCTAATTGTTATGCAACTAAAATTCTGTGGGTTAAAATTGGATTAGAACTAGTTTGGATATAGTGACATGTAATCTAATCTAGGATCACTTTTGAGACTCATAAGGGTTAGAATCGGATTTAGATCTTCATCTAGTTATTTGATTGATTGACTAAGAGATTAGCTTTTGATTAGGTAATTAGAAACTGAGTCACTAAGAGATTAGGGCTTAGTTACACTAGATTCGTTGTGCTTGAGAATTGAGAACTTTAGAATTGTGATTGAATGTATACATTGGCCCTCAAGGGAAAAACATCTCCAAAGCTCTTAACATTCCATTCATCATATTAATCTCAAGTAATATTTTCTGCACTCTGTTCTTATTTGTTTTCTCTTATTTTCGTGTTGATCACCACCATCTTCTCAAGGTTATTATTCGAATCTGCTTAGTGTGATTAAGGGATAGTATTACTTGATCCTTTATTTCTCGTGGGAATGATACCCACTTCACCGTGGTATTACTTATACGATTCGGTATACTTGCTGAGATTAGAGCGTCTCAGATATAAACTACTTAAATAGAAAAAATAGTTGGAACATAGGAAAAATAGAATTATACGTTGAATCAACAAAACAAAATCAAACATCTAGATAAACGAATTATTGTTGGATAATTTTTCAAAATAATATTCAAGCTTTCAAATTAATTTAAGAAATCAATCACCTGAAAATTAAATTAATGGATAGAAGAAAATGTCTCATAAAGCAAACCTGCTGATGCCTGGGTAAAGGCATATTGGTATCATATGGGACTGCGTGGCACACCAAACGCAGCCCAAAAATTTAATCCTGTTGCATTTTGTGCAAGTTCCAAGAGGAGAACAATGATGGAACACACTTATCGATGAAACCCTTAGATAACCAATCCATGCGAAATTAATACTTCATACACTAATTAAAGTAATTGGACAACATGTACCAAGTTTAATAACTTGGATACTCAAAACAATAATTAAATTTTGAATTTGATAAAAATTCCTAATCATAAGCCTAAAAATAAGTGTAATATTTAAAAATATAGAAAGTTTAAATTTTTTCAATATAAAAATTAGACTTATAATTAGGTTTATTAAAAATATAGCTAATCAATAATTTTCTAACCAACAAATCAGCCAACAAAAAAATAGAACATCCGTTGTTATTGTTTATAGAACGTCCACAATAAAAGAAATAAAACATTCGAACCTTAAAGCAACCAATAATAAAAAAGAAATAAAACATCTGAAACTTATATACAGAACATCTAAAACCTAAAGAAATAGAAATCCAATATAAATTGTTGGCTGATATTAACTGATTTTTTATTGGTTACCTAGCATTGTTGTTAGGTTTATGAAAAAAGTCTTTGAATCATTTTTTAAAATCTTAATTATAAATAATATATCAAAATATTATTATAAATGTAAAAATAGTAAAAATAAAAGTTTGGAAATAATGGTTGAATGCTGGTTGCTGAATACAGAAGAAACATTTTATTCCTTACTATGAATGTGAGTTTGAGTGCAAAAATCACGTTGGCGTTGACAAAAGCGAGATATGTATGATAGGGCAAAGTATATTTTTTGTTCCTAAACATTTCTAAAAAAATTTTAAAATATCTCTAAGTTTCATTTTCTTTTAATTTTGCTTCAAAGGTTTTTTATTTCCGTCAAATATATCCCTAGTAGCTTTCTAAGAATTTTAGGACCAATCCAATAATAATAATAGAACCTTGTGCTTAATTTGTTTGTATTAAAGAATGTTCTTATGAAATTACTAATAAATTGGTCTTGAATTTCTTAGACAGCTAAGTGTTAAGGATATATTTGATGGAAATAAAAAATTTATTGAACAAAACTAAAACAAAAAAAAACTTAAAATATCTTTAAATCTTTTATCAGACTTAATATAAAAAAAATATACTTTACCGTTTTACTAAACATTTTTAATTCAAATCAATCTCAAAAAAATAATAAGACTTTGAGTCTCTTATTCTTCCATGATCTTATTAGTAAATAAATGATACTCGATAACTCTCTTTCCTAATCTCGTTTGATAAAAGGAAATTATACAAAAACTCTATTATTTTTTACTTTTAAACTCCCACATTTTCTAACACCATCAATTTTTGTAGCTCATAAATGCATATTTCAATTATATTTTTTTCCAATTATAAATTTGAATTCAAGTATTAATCTATTTTTTGTGCTTTATATGACTTTATGTATTTTATTTTATTATGAATTTATTAATCCATGTATTAGGGTAGTTATTTTTTAAAAAAAAAATGAATTTTTGATCTCTTATTTAATTAATTGAAATTTAGTATTAGGGTTTATTCAATTTATTCATTTAAATTTAGTATTTTGTTAGTTTAATATTTTGTTAGTTTCATGTTTATATTTAATATTTTGTTATATTTTTAATTGTATAATTTAGTTTTTTGTTGTTTAGATCCAGATCATTTAAACCCTAGTTGATTTAGTCCATGTGCAGATCAGACAAAGATATACTGATATACATTCAAATAGGACATGACCACACTGATCTGGGTCGAAACCAAAAAAAAAATTAATTTTCATAATTAAAGTGAATTTTGTTAGTTTTAGGAATTAAAAAATTTAATTATTTTATTTAAAAAAAAATCCCTTTACCTCTACACAAAATAACATTTTCTAAGTTATCACATTTATCCATGACATTTCTCATAGAATCTAATTTCTTTATGAGTCTTAATCTATTTTCCTATAAAACAAAAAAAATGTAACTAAAATTTTTCTATTTTTTTTGATCTGGTTATTTTGTTATTTTGGTATTTAAAATTTTTCTATTTTTTTTTTGGACTGGTAAAATTTTTCTATTTAATATGCCTAGGGAGTTGAAGAAAAAAAAAAAGCCAACCAAAATTTTGTTTGGAAAGATTCGTTATATCAATTTGATATTCTTGAATCTGATAGAATTTGGTTTGATCCAATAAGATAGGTTATTCAATAAAACTCAGCAGAACAATTCCATGACCCAACAAAAGCCTAGATAAATGCTCAACCGGCTACAAGCCGAATAAACACAAAACAACTCAAAACTCAAAGCCATTTTGGATTTTAGCCATGGGGAGGGGAACCACGACTCCGTTTGTTTAGTGTCTGTGTCCATAATAAACATAGACACAATGGCACATGTGAGTTGTTTGTTTATTGAGACACGGTTTAATGAAAGACACGACATACAACCACCCATCAAATACATGTAATCCGTGTCTCTTCAAAATCTTGATACACTAATTTTTTATCTGAGACACTGAATTTATACAATTATATCCCTCCAATATTTTTATAATTACAAACTTACCCTCATCTTCAACCTCCAACCACTCCTCATTTTTTCTCTCCAAGATCTGCCTTCTACCACCACCAGTTTTGAGCTTTACTGGTATTGCCCCATCCTCTCTTTGAATGCCGTTCATCTGCTCCAAGGAGAATGTCTCCTCTTCTGGGTTGTTCTCCAATTGTTCTTAGGCAGCTCCTTCACGCTCTTCGTCTCTCCTGTCATTCTCTTTCGTTTGCAGAATATTTATGACGATGGGGAGAGCAACCACATGTTGTGGCTACAAGAAACAACACAGATCTATGGCAACTGGAAAGAGAACTCACCACCACCATCAGAGGTGGATCTGTACCTTCATCTTCCATCCGTCGTTGCGACAGTGTCGTCTCCTCCTTCCCCTCAACCAGTTGTCGCCACTTTCGCCTCATCCCTTTTCTTCAATGTCATCTCCATCTCCTTCCTTGTCTCAAAATTAAATCTGTTTCTTTTTGAAATTTTTATTTTAAAAAATGAAAGTGAAAGTTGTACATTGCTTTCAGATAAAATTGAATATTTTTGTTGATTTTATACATATGAAATTAACTTGGATTTGATTTTTGTTTGCTTCTGTGTTTGGTTAAGAAGATGCCATGATTGTTGATGATACATGTGAAAAGAGTGAGAAAGGAAGTGTGCTGTGGTGGTGCCACAAAAGTGATGTGGGTAAAAATGACATTTCAATGAAATGTGAGTTGTGTGTTGTGTCCCGTTTAAGTTACCAAATATAACATAAAAAATAGTGTCTCTTTGTATTCATGTATCTTTGTGTATGTGTTCATGTCTTCTTCATTTTAAGACAATAACCAAACACAGCCCAAGGCGCACAATTTGGACCACTCACCTGTCCGGTGTGAGTATTAAAGGCAAGTTCCACCATAAAACCCTTGACTAAATCACAACCATTAATAATAAATGGTTCTTATCTTAACGGTCTCAATTACCGTCATACGGTATGACAGGCAAATGGCACCCTTGACTAAATCACAACCATTAATAATAAATGGTCCTTATCTTAACGGTCTTAATTACTGTCATACGGTATGATAGGCAAATGGCCTGTCATACCGAAAACGCATCCTATAATATTACATATATCTCGTGGCACTGACAACGAGATATGTGCAAATTTTTTTTTTTGAAATTTTTTACACATCTCGTTGGCACTGACAATGAGATATGTGTAAAAAAATTTTAAATTTAAAATTTATCAATTTAATCCATTTTTTCTACCGCTTTGATTTTCACTTTTTAGTATATTTAATTAACATTTGGATTAATGCTCCCAAACGTTTGATTAAATGGATTAGAAAATAAAAATGGAAGTGATCCAAGAGTTTGATTGTTGGAGAAAAAAAACTTGTAAATTGGATAAAATTAAAATCTGAATTTAAGTACGTTATTTAAATTATAAAAATTGATAAAAAAATAAAAGTTTATTCAACAAGTTGTAAAAATATGAATAATTAAATGAAAGATTGAGTATATACTCTACTTTTAATTAAGTTAAATTATAATATTAAAATAATAGCACTCTCAGTGGCATACTTTAATGAGTTATAGTTATATTTTAATGAATTAAAAAAAATTATTACACATATCTCGTTGGCACAACTATTAAATCGAAGTAAGTGTATTCATATTTACAAACGTTAAATTAAATAAATTAGAAAAGGGAAATGAAAGTGGTCCAAGAGTTAAATAAAATTAGATTAGATGAATTAGAAAATGAAAATGAAAGTGATCCAAAAGTTGAATAAAATTGGATTAAATATATAAAATTTTAAATTTTAAAAAAGTTTTGAAATTTGTTTACACATATCTCGTTGCCCTCTGACGACGAGATATGAAATAGTAGGATAAATTTGTAATTATTTTTTACCGCGTATATTTGTAAATTTCGAATTTTTTTAATTAACAAAAGAAAAAATCCTTAAATATTAACAACATATAAAAAAATATAAGAATAAATTTATGTGTACTACTATACACACCTGTATATACCATTTAACAACACAGAAAATAAAATCAAGTACTCCGGTTGTGCCTTATTTTAGAAGTAATTTATTTTTCGGTAATACTAATGTACCATTGTATAGATCTGTACACATCATTTAACAACACTGAAAATATTTTTTTTGGTGTCTAAAGAAGAATACAAAGAAAGACTAAGGAAGAGGAGCTATGTCCTTCTGATGAGAGCTACAATAGAAGAACTAGGAACTAGCCATTCCATATAATTCTGTTGATTTCTAGCTGCATCTTTAGCCAAATAATCTGCCACAGTGTTGGCTTCACGCAGTAGCCGTTGAACAATGGCAATCCAATCGCGATGCAACATGTCTCTAATATTCAACTGAAGATCTCTAGTCTCTTGTTTCATGACTGAGTTGCTATTCTGTGTAATTAGAAAAGCATTCAGATAATCTGTTTCACAAATTACATGTCTAAATGGTGTGTATAGAAAATATAGACATTAGCATAGAAATTTATAACAGAGAAAATAAATTTATTTTTTCCGTGTTACTAAATGGTGTGTATAAATGTGTACAATGGTACATCTAGTATTATTGAAAAAATAAATTACTTCTAAATAAGGCACAACCGGAGTACTTGCTTTTATTAAGAGTAATGTTACGGAACCAATATTAGGGGACTAATAGGGAGTCCATGAGTGTAATTAGGGAAATAATAGGTGGTAAAAGAGGAAAGAGAAAAGAAGGAAAACACCTATTGGCCACTTATTTGCTAAAAAATTATGGGCTCCCTAAATTTTCTCTTTTATTAATTCATCCCAAACATTAGAAATTCATAGGGCCGTCAAAATGGGTCAAACCTGTCGGACCAACCTGTTTATCCGTCTAAACGGAGAGACTTTTATCTCTGAGCCCAAACCGTTTAAAATCCGGGCTTAAACGGGCAGCCCGTTTAACCTGAAAAATATTCGGGCTTAAACGGACTAATCCGAAAAATATTCAGGCTTAAATTGGCTAGCCCGTGGGTTAAACGGGCTTATCCGTTTATTTAATTTATTTTAAAAATAGCATTTTTTATAAATATTTTATCTTATTCGACCCGAAAATTCGATCAATCAACTAAAAAACTTTATTTTTCTAAGATTTTTTAGCTAAAAAAAATATTTTTTGTTAAAAATAATTTTTTAAGTTAAAAAAAAATATTTATTTATTTTTTTAAAATAATTATTTAATTAATTTAACGGGCAACCTATTTTCGGACCGACCATAAATGGGCAAAGTTAAAAAAATTATAACCCGTAAATGGGCAGAACTAAATCGGTCAGGCCACCCGTTTGAAGGCCTAGAAATTCACATTGAAAAAGTATCAAATCCGTTTTCACCGGAGACACTCTCCGGCTTCTTCTCCTCGCCTCCTGCTGTTCTAGCCGCCGCTGTTTCTTCTGCTCGGTTGTTAGCCTGTGCTTCTCTGCCATTGGCGTCTGCTACTGCCCCGCCATTTCTTCCGCTCCCTCTCTCTTCTTCGGGTACATCTTCACTCTCCATCTCCATCACATGTCGTTAGAGTATGGTTTATGTTTATAACATTTGCGAAAATTTTAACAAATACCCCCATTTTACTCCTAACATTTTACTCCTTCCTCATTTGAGTTACCAAAGTCACAAAAACAGGGTGAGATACATAGAAGGAGCGGTGGAGGAAAGAGGTCGTTGGTGGCAATTTGGGTCAGTCTGACGCCAGCGACGAGGTGTGCCACATTCCGAGTGGGTCGGCGGCTTCGGTGGTGGCTTCTCAAGCGAAGAGGCGATTCCACGTTGCGGCGAACAAGAAGTGCGTTGCCGTGAAAGGAGGTGGTCGTGCAGTCATTCTCCGCCGGAGGACGTCGCCGTTCTTCCCATTCGGTGCTCCTCCGTTTCGGTGGTCATCCCGCTTCCTTCTTCCGTTTGATCAGGTGCGTCTACTTGCCCTAAACTATTTCACTTATTTCTGTTGTTTTTTCCGGGTGATGTTTTTTTATTTTTTATTTTTTGGTTTTAGGGTTGGTTCATGGATTAATCTTTGTTAGGGTTATGGTGATTAATCTTTGTCTGGTTCTTTTTCTTTAGGGTTTAGAAAAATTAAAATGCATGATGTTGAACCATGGGAGACTTGGTTTAATAGTTCTTTCATGTTACCTACTAATGATTGAAATTTACACTGGGTAAATAATTCAATTTTGGAGTCTATACTACAAAGATGAGTGCTTTGTATAGCGGTTTCTCCAATCTAAACCAGTTTTTAGATTTAAAATCACTTTGCTTTTTGGGTTAACCTTAACCATCTACAGCCCTGATTCTACTTTCAATCCCTTTCCTGATTTTTGACAAGATTTCAGGTTTAATGATACGCATCTGATTCCTTCGTTAGTTCATAATTTCACTTATGCCTTCTACATGCTCGATAATTTGCTTGAAGGCACACATACTTCATGTAACTTATTAATGTGATACATGTTATATTATTTTTGGTATTCAACACAGAGAAACAGCTATGAGTGATTCAAGGGAGAGCTCCCCAGATTGGTTGCGTTCTTTTCAGGTAGTTGTTCAGTTTCCATGGGGATAGATGGAGTTACCATGCTTGACATCCTCATATATATTTGATTATTATTGACTAGGTGCCATCGCATTCGCCGTTGACACTGTCATCTGATTCCAAGTCCTTACATGACGATAGCCTATCAATTGGGGATGAGACTGATGCCGAAGGATCGTCTCCAGAGATCACCAAGAGCAAGAGTAAGAGCAGGAGCACTAGTCTTGGCAAAAGTCGTTACAAGTCTTCACCTAGAAAGACATTAGAAGAAGCTGCTGTTAAAATAGAAGGTCGTACTACGGCATCTAGAAGAAAGAAATCTGACAAGAAAAATGCAGAAGGTATAGTGATTTGAGTTTGTGTTTAGAGTTCTGTCTTGATGAGTAAATGCAACAATTAAGTTCAGAGGTCAAGGACATGAGTGATGTAATCCTAATTAATTGTTAACTAACAAAACAGCAAAAGGCTGTATAGACTATCTATCTATTGCTGAGAGAGGCTCCTGCATTTGGTGCCTTCTCCATATTTCTAAAATTTCCCAAATTTTGTTCTCAATATAAGTAAGATTGAGGTTTGTTTTTTTGAATCAGTAAAACACAAAGGATCGATGACTTACACACAATGGAGCTATCATTTTTGTGTGCTTCTAATTTCAAATCGATCTATGTGTAGTTTTATTTACCCCAATAAAACATGAGGTCATTAACACATCAGGCTTTCTTTCTATGTAGTAATAGCATGTGACAATCATTTTACAATTTGCAACTTCATTGAATTGTCCTTTGGTCCCTTCTTATGATGCAGGAGACACGGAGGAAAAGAAGATTGCGACTGATTCAAACATTGACTTGCATTTTGAGCATAAAGTAAGAACTTTATCATTACTTCTTTAATTGTTTGGTGGTATGTATTTCATCCTTGAGCATGAAGAGGATTCCTATCGATCAAACATAGAATGTCTGACTAGTATACAATTTGTTCTTGTCTGTAGAATAACACCAATATGAGCATTAGAGGGTTGGATAGATAAAGATTAAGAATAATATATCACCAGAAAAAGGAAGCTACTTTTTTTTCCCCTCTGTATTTTATAAGAAAAAAGTGTTTGGCCTGCTACTCACTTGTCAGCTACTTCTTTCTGGTTGCTGATTAGTCAAATGTTTTGCATAGGAATCTATTCATCCAATTTTGAATCTATCATCAGATTCTGAGACATGCCTTGATCATAGCCCCAAAAGAGAAATTCATAATGATCAGGTGGAAGCTTCTCAGCAAGAAATTTCTCAATTGATCGGTGAAGAAGGTAAGGATAAAATTATCCTTGGGAATGATGGAAAGTCTCCATCCAAAAAGGGTTCAAAAGGAAAGTCTTCTCAGAAACCAATTGATGTAGAAGATCATTTACCAATGAAAGGGGAGAAAACAAAGGCCAATGCTAAGGAGAGAGGTATGAAATGGGTTAGTATGGGCATATATAAGATATCACTCCATTGTCATGTATATGGATTTGAAATGAGGACTTCTGACCATGTTGTGCTGGTGGTATTTACAAATGGGACAGGTAGTGGTGGAGATCTAGAGGCTGAAGAGGAAGAAACTTGTGAAAAACTTGGTGAGACAAATGTAAGAATGGCTAAGATATAATTAAAATGACTCGCTGCTGCACTCCCATGACTTTGAAACTGGAATAAGTAATAGCCATCATAGACTATCTTGTTATCTAGTCTGGCATCCTGATTTTGCTTGCTATTTGTAATTTGCAGGTCTCCTCTTCCAGGTTGCCTTTGATGCTTCCTGAGAAAGTTCATCGTACAAAGGTTGGTTAGCAACTATATGCTGTGGATTTTCCTTTGCTATATGTTGTGTTTCGTGATTTAAGGGCCATGTTTTTTCTCTTCATAATTCATGAGAATGGAAAGGGTACCTGGTGAGGAGCTTTGTTTTTGCAGGCTCTTATTGAGTGCCAAGGTGACTCCATAGATCTCAGTGGTGATGTGGGTGCTGTAGGCCGGGTTATAGTTTCAGATTCTGCATCCAGGGATCAGGAAATACACTTAGACTTGAAAGGTATTTTTTGTTTTGAGGCATATATTTTCTGATTACCAAAGGAATCAGAGTACACCAATACAAAGGCATGGACACATATTTCTTGATCATAATACTGTAGCACGAGTATGTGAACAAAAAGAGTACAGTTTTGTAATGTTAAGTGTTAACTTACTTCTTAAGGCAAAATTGTTAAATGTGGAGTTTCCAAGATACATAAGGACTTGTGCTTCATATTTTAAAAATAGCAATATCGCAATCAATCACATTTCTTTCTTTTCTTCTTAATGGCATATTCTATTTTCTATTTTCAAAAAAAGAAAATCATCATAATTATTCCTCTGTTTTTCAGCTTAATAAAAAAGAGAAAGAAGAACAAGTTTCTTGTAATATATTTTCATTCCTTTCTGAAGTTTTATGCCTTTATCATCTGCTCATTACAAGTCTATTCTTTTTTCTGTGTTATTTTTAGG
>JASCZI010030389.1:60959-79813 GCA_036250425.1 Stylosanthes scabra | reverse complement strand
TAGCTTTTGATTAGGTAATTAGAAACTGAGTCACTAAGAGATTAGGGCTTAGTTACACTAGATTTGTTGTGCTTGATAACTGAGAACCTAGAATTGATATTCGAATCTATGTATTGGCCCTCAAGGGAAAAACATCTCCAAAGCTCTTAACATTCCATCCACATATTAATCACAAGTAAATTTTCTGCACTCTGTTCTTATTTCTTTTCTTATAATTTTCGAATCATACATCATCACACTCTCAAGTTTTATTCGAATCTGCTTAAGTATAATTAAGGGATAGTATTGCTTGGTCCTTTATTCCTCGTGGGAACGATACCCACTTCACCGTGGTATTACTTGTACGATACAGTATACTTGCCATTTACGCATCACCTGCGCGGGAGTTCGTCGAACTCTCTCCCTCAACCACGTAAGCTTAATGCCGGCATACTCATTCTTGCCCTCCCCTCTAAGCGGTGGCCTCTCCCCCAATAAGTCCTCAACCATCTGCCACGTCGACCTCCCATACCACTGCTGGAAGTCCCTCACACACCCCCAACAGGCTCACCGTCCGTCCGTAATGCCAAGTGGTATGCAACATCCTGCAATGTGATCGTCGCCTCCCTGAACGGCAGATGAAACGTGTGCGTTTCCAGCCTCCATCTCTCGACGAAGGCGGACAACAGCCCACTGTCAATGTCAAAGTCTCTCATGTCAAGTAACTGCGGAGGGAGTATGGCAACACTGCCGCGTCGGAGCTCGAGCATCCGTGGCACCTGAATCGTCACCACATGTGTGGGTCTTAATACATACTACTGAATATTCTTACGACATAAAACCGGTAAATTATGACTAACAATTAATAAATATTTATATTTTTTAATGGTGACATTATTTGATACCAAGTCACTAACAAAAAATATTACTTCATTTTAAACAATTTATATATAAAATTATTAAATGTGGCAAATTTCGAACTACATTATTTAAATTAATAAGTATACAAACTAACAAAACTAAACTATCTAAAAAATTAATAATTTAGGGTTAAAACATACTTCGAAATAAATCTCAATGTCAAACTAATTTATTAAAAATAGTTCTAAATTCTATACAGAAAATAGAAGGTCAAACTAACTACATAGTTTTAAATTCTTAAAGTTAGTTAATTTGTGTACCTGGAAGTCCACAGCTCCATATAAATGCGTCTCCCCGTTGAGCCGGTTGATGTCACCACTGCGCGCTGCTGGCTGCCTCCCGCCGACAGCCGCGGGGGATGGACCCTGCCACGCCCTCGGCCGCGCCCACGCCTGCGCCCACGGCCTGCGACTTGTTCTCCTCCACCTTCGTCCATACTAATACTCTAGAGAATGTAAAATTTACTAATTTGGGTGAGAGAGAGTGAAAATTTACTAAAATGAACTTTCTCTCTCGGTCCCACTTATATATAGGCGTAGCCAGTATCGGTCCTACATAGGGCGGTATTGTAAATAATGCAGTACTGGTCCCAGAAGTAGCGGTACTAAAAATAATGTAGTACTGGTCCGGGCCGGTATTCAATCACAACATAGGGCGATAATGTAAATAATGCAGTACCGGTCCCAGAAGTACCTGTACTAAAAATAATGCAGTATTGGTCCGGACCGGTATTCGATCATAACATTACCGGTCTGGACCGATAATGGTGTTTTTTTTAAAATTTTTCAACTATTACCGGTCTGGACCGATACTCCTAATAAAATTTATTTTCGTAAATTTTCTAAAAAAATTGTATTTTTGGTCAAAAACGAATTTTTTTTATTTATTTTAAAAAAATTTTCTGAACCTTGAGATTTGATGACGCAATGATGATTTCTTGGTATTTGTTGATTGTTTATTTATTCTATTCATAAATTTACTTCATAATTACATTAATTGCTTAATTTGATCCATGTTCATGATGTTTACTTTTTATGTATACCAAGTGTTTGATGTTTTGTTTCTTAGATATGTGTAGTAGTTATCTTGTTTTTTGTCATTGGTTGAGATTGTGGAAGATCTAGAGTCAATAATTCCTATCATTAATTGGTGAATTGGATTTACGGATTAATTTTGTTTCCATTGATGCTAAACCTTTGCTAGTGATGAGTTTGCGTTGACCTGAGAAACTTGATGGGTTATTCTTGTTTCCAATGACAAGGCCTTTCACATTAGTGAGTTGACTAGGACTTATGAATTGGGATTAATCCCTCTCACTTCACTAACCTCATCATATAGAGGTTGATTTAGTGAGATTAACTTGATGTGATTACCATTCATATTAGAAATTAGTGACAATGACAGAGATACATGGTTTCTTAACCTAGCTATACCAAGAACCTTCATTTCTTGCATTCCAAATTACTTTACATTTTGTCATCTTAGTTGCTAACTATTGCATCCTTTAACCCCTCATTACCCGTGAATCACACACAAAACCACTTTTAAATCTTAAAGAGAATAACCAAGATGAAATAGTCTCGGTTTCTTTTGCACACTTTTTCGAAATCTCGATTCATCTCTTAAATATCGATTGGGCTATACTTGCAATGATTTCATGGCTTTTCTTGTCTTACAAGGAAAGTGAATTCCTAATCGATTTTAGGGGCGCATCAATAGTCATTTACCGAGCCTGTTGAATTTTTACTAAAACTTTACTGAGGATTATGAAATAGTCATTTGTCAATATGTTGATGACATAAATTAATTATTGGAACAAATTTAGAATGCATTCGTGTAACGAAGGATTTCAATGAAGTTGAAACAATACTAGGTATAGAGGTGCATAAGAATAAAATTGGTTTTACTTTAAGTAAATTTTATAAAAATAAAGTATTGAAAAAGTTTGATCATCTCACATTTAAATAATCATAAATACCTTATTATCCTAATTTTAAATTAGAAGAACATATGAGAAGACATATAGCACAATGAGAATATGCAAGTTTTGTAGAGAGTTTAATAATGTATGCAATACATTGCACCAAACCTGATATAGCATTTACTGTGTGTAAATTATCAAGATTTAAAAAATTTAACTAAAATTAAGTTCACATTTTTATTATTTAAAAATACATTTTAATTTATTATTTTTTATTACAAAATTTTGTTAACTAATATAAAAACACAATCTTAATTTTAGTTATACTTTTAAAGTATTATTAGAATGTTCTAATCACCATATAATCACTATAATTGCAGCGATGGTAAATTTAAATCACTTATTTTACCTAACTTAACAAAAACTATTCTCATTAAAAATACATATTACACACGCTGTCATCATCATCTTCTACTACTACTTATTCTCACAGTTATCAAAACCGGACTGGACCGGTTGGTTCGACCGGAAAATCGGTGAACCGGACACCACATCGATCCGGTCCGTATTTAGGATTGCTTGTGTTTTAAAACCGGACTGAACCGGTCAAATTCGTGCGAACCGGTCAAAACCGTCCTAAACTCGGTGAACTGTGCGGGTCACGGTTCAATAGCGCGCAGTACACTCTGCACACCCACGGTGCTCCATGCGTAATAGGTAGATCTGCAAGTCTACGGTGTTCTAGCATGCTGATGCATGCGTTATAGACTTATAGCCAAAAAAGCCACCAATTATGGGTTGCGTGGGTTTCGAACCCACCTTCTTGGAAGGAGACAGAAAACCCTTGGGTTGCGTGTGCTTTTCTGTAACATATTTGCTAAGCAATAAATCTATAACAATATATAATGCCAATACAAAAGAGGTTGGTGTCCAATTTTTGACTTCCCATTTTAACCCTACTATTAACACAATTATTCATTTAAAATCAACAAATAAAAGCTTAATATTGTAACTACACCCAATCCATATTATTAGCGGAAACAAAAGAAAGAGTAGTTTTTTTAACAGTTATTTCTGCTGGTCAATCATGGCAGTTTTTATATGCATCGATCATCTCTTCTTCCTTTTTTAAAAAATCGCTTTTCCATATTATACTTTTCTAAACTCAACAAAATTATGATACCAAAAACATTTTTTCCTACTCCCAATATCTAAATCAACTAACGCAATTCACAACTACCCAAAAACAAATCCGAAGAGAAGGCAAGTTCAATTTTTTTTGGTTTTCTTTTTTTCTTATTTTTAAGTTATCTGTAATTTGTAATTCAATAAATTGGTATGTATATAATTTTTTTCTTTCCATTTTTGCCCCATTTTTTATTAGAGTGTTATTTTTGGAACAAGTTATAGTGGTAACAGACCTACCAGACTATCAATCATTCCGAAAGACATGGAAATAAGAGGGCTAAGAAGATTTCTACTGATATTTTGTGGCTTTGCAGTATATAAGAAACTTATACATGATTCAATTTATGTACTACAATGTAAGTTGCAAATTTTTATTTTTTGTTCAGTAATGTATATTTTTTTCTTCTAAAACTATTTTATAAATCTTATTTATTTCATATTTTGTTTATTTTATTTTCTAGAAATTATTAAGTTCTAGGCGAACGAGAAGAAAAATTTGCTGGAGATGAAAACAAAGAAGACGAAAGGGCAAAAGAAGGTTGGCTATGGTGGCAACAACATTTTGGATTTTCATTAACCAAACTCACTTTTACATGAACAACAAGTTTTGGCTCTGATTATGATTCAACCATTAAATCTAACAATTTATTTTCATAATCTTCAAATATGATATTTTTTTGGAAAAGTATGATATCGTTTTGTATATAGAATTCTTTATTTTTCTTACTGTTTTATTTTTTACCTTTTTACTTTTTATTTAACATTATATACTCTTATAATTGTCGTTTTGTGTATTATATATATTATTGTTAACTTTTTATGATTTGTTAATAGAGAAGATTAAACTAAAAATAACTATAAATATAAAAAAATAGTGACAAATTATAACGTAATAAAAAAAATACTAAAAAATAAAGGAGTTGGGCAATACACAACTATTCGAAAATAAATCTAAAGTGAAGTTAACTTCAATTTTTTCTTTTAATGTTTTTAATAAATTTTTTAGTTTTTTTTTTTAAGTTGAATATGTAATTTGTAATTCAATGATGGGTATATATATAATTCTCTTCTTTCCATTTTTGTATACTTTGTGTCTTTGCAATAAAAAATTTATATATGATTCAATTTATGTACTACAATATAAACTTCAAATTTTTGTTTTTGTCCGGTAAAAAGGTTAAGGGATTGGCTAAAGTGGCAACATCATTTTGCATTTTCATTAATTAAACCCACTTTTATATAATCAACAAGTTTTAACTATAGGGTTCCGACAACCATTCAACCATTAACTCCAAAATTTTATTTCCGTATTCTTTCAATATGACATTATTTTATTTTATTTTATATAGAGTTTTTAATGTTTCGTACTGTTTTACATTTTATTTTTTTATTTAACATTATATAGTCTTATAATTATGGTTTTGTGCGTTATATATTTATTATCATTAACTTTAATGATTTGTTGATCTTATTAGGCGGAGCAAATTAAAAAAAAAAAAAACTAATTATAAGTCTATAATAATATATAATAGGGATTGGGGGTTTGGTGTCTAAATTTTTTAGACAAATTAATTCTAAAATAATTAATTTTAAGAAATAATATATTTCGGCGAAATAATAATAACATTTGTTTTAAAAAACTATTATCCCACTTTAAAAAATGATTATCTATTTATCTATCAAAAAAGAAAAACTCACTTATTAACGGTGTCAAGTGTCAACATTCACCTTTTACTTCATTCTCTTTCTCCTCTTATTTTTTTCCTGAGTGAACTACCAACCCGGCCCCTGTCCATTTTCTTAAATGACATTGCGGACCCTGACAAGAAAAAATCACCACGGCGCCCCCCCTCCTTGCTCACCGTGACACAAGGCGGCCCCTCCGTGAGTGGCATCGTCAAATTCTAACGGAAGTGGCTGACGTGTCATGTTAAGTCGATGACATGGCCGTTAACTGTCAACGTGAAAGGTTAGAAATGGTCAATGGTCGATTTGGCACACTCTAAATAAACAAAAGGGGTCAATCTGTCTTAATTTGATGAAGATTAGGGATTTAAGTGGCATGTTTTGAGATGGTAAGAGTTTGTTTCGTCTTATTTTATTGTTAAGATTGTGAGTAGTTACATTAGTATTTCATTGATTAATGTTGCCTTTATGTTTATAATTACATTTACAAATCTGATTAGAGTATTGAGTTATTAGTTATGATCAATGCAATATCTTAGCTTTTATGTGCTTTTTGCCGCAAAGCATGAAATGACATTAGACGAAGGTAGTTTATGGTATTAAGATTAGTCTATCAGCCACTTCCGTTAAGATTTGACGATGCCACTCACAGAGGGGCCGCCTTGTGTCATGGCGAGTAGGGAGGGGGGCCGCCGTGGTGGTTTTTTATTGTCAGGGTCCGCGATGTCTTTCAAGAAAATAGATAGGGACTGGATTGGTAGTTCACTCTTCTTTTCCTTCTCTTTCAACATTTACCTATGTAACTTTTTTTTTAAATTTGATGATGGCTGACTAATTCTACCCAAACACAAATGATGAGTTTAATATATCACTGTTTTCGATTTGGTGCATCTTTCTTTTCTTTTCTTATATTTATTTTAATTTTCATGTCATGTAACAATTTTTAAAATTTTAATTATACACTATTGTTTATTCATGTTGATTCATTAATAAAGACTTTTGTTATGAGCTTTTTAAGTTTTTTCACAATTAACATAAGAACTAAATAAATCACTTGCATTCTCCCAATTTCTGTATTACTTAGAATTATTTGTAAATTGAAATTGACTAACCTCTTTCAACATTTACGTATGTAACTTTTTTTTTAATTTGAAGATGGCTGACTAATTAATTCAACCCAAACACAAATGATGAGTTTAATGTATCACTGTCTTCCATTTGGTGCATTTTTTTTCTTATATTTATTTTAATTTTCATGTCATGTAACAATTTTTAAAATTTTAATTATACGCTATTGTTTAGTCATGTTGATTCATTTACATTTAAGAAACACTTTTGTTATGAATTTTTCAAGTTTTTTCACAATTAACATAAGAACTAAACAAATCACTTGCATTTTTCCAATTTCTGTAGTACTTAGAATTATTTGTAAATTGAAATTGACTAATATTTACTATTTAGATTCTTCAATGGTAAAATCTTGATATAAATTATATTTCTATGTTAGCATAATATTTGTTTAGCATAAAGCACTGATTAATTGATTATTTTATTGAATATAATAATGACAAAGGTTAATGTTTTATTGAAAAATAGTGTATGTGTCAAGATATAGATAGATGAATAATATTATAATACATTAATATAAAAAAACTAAACTAAGTTTTTAAAAACGATAGAAAAGATGAAAATATTATGCGAAAGAATATGAAAGGGTGAACAATATATCTCTAAAAATTTTAAAGTTATTTTTTTTATAAATAATAAAAAGTGCCTGAATAAGCACAGTGGTACGGGTGATCATGCAATGAATGTATATGTATAATTATAAAGAATTGTAACATTATCGGTTGAGAGATAATTAAATATTTAAACTAAAAACAATTCTTATTATATCTTTAAATATAATTTTTTTTGCTCTATTTCTTTTGGGTACAGAACAGAGTGAGGTAGAAGGACAAAGGGAAAGTGAAAGGAAAGCGTACAAGGAATGCAAAAAGTAACATGGTACATAAAACATTTGGATTCTGGAGCAATTTGAAGAAGAAAAATTCATGTTAGTGTTTGACCGATAGAGAGCAAAATAATGAAGAAGGGAAGGCATACAAGTTATGAAGAAGACGCAGTGGTACAAACGTAATCTTTCCATTCAGCGAGTCAGTGTTACTTCATAAGTTTCAATAAAACCAATTTGATTGATGATAGTAGTTTTGGACCATTTTACAATGATTGTCTTTCTACTACTTAGGTAACTACCTCTTTCAATTTCAGTTTTCAATTAGAAACTTCATATCATGTAACATAGCAATATATAATAGATAATTAATTTTTATTTTATCTGTTAGATATATTTCAAGTGTATCATCTCCTTTATGGTTTATCCTAGCGAGATGGTCTGAGCTTTTTGGCGGTTGAGGAAGGTGGGGTGAAGGAGAAGGGAACTCTGGAGAAGTAGGAGTGTGTGTCTCCCACAAAATTGCATTTCTTGGTTTCGTTGCTGCAATGTAATGGATTCTAGAGGCAAAGATGGAAAGAAATGAGAGAAAAATTTATAGTTAGGATTTGGATCGAGGTAAGAAGGCAAGAGAGAAAGAAATGCAAGAAATTGAGACAGAGACAAACGGAAGTAACCGTACCGCACACAAGAGAAAGAGAGAGAGGTTTTTTTTTGTCGAAATAGAAAGAGCTTTTTTTTATACAAAAGGAAAGAGAACTTTTTGAATTGTTTATTGGATCTTCAAAGAAAGAAAATCTAAATTCATATATACACCTAATGTTGAAGCCCAACTTGATAAAATACGAGTCCAAACCCGTAAAAAAAAGGCCCATTTATAAGCCAAGCACGACGTATGACGAAAATTTAGATGAATATTGATTAAACAATAAATTAATAAAGTGAATAATATAATTTTAAAAATACTAATAATTATTAACCGTAAATTAATAGAAAAAGTGGCTGAACAGGCACTAAAACAGGCACGTTAAAGTGCCTGTGAAGCCGCTAGTATATATAATAAACATACAATCAAATTGTTTCTTTTTCCAATTGAATTTTATGCATATTTTAAAATTAAATATACTTTTGATTAAATATAATTATAACAATTATATAATTTGTATTATTTTTATGTTATATATGCACATTAATGTTTATTTATTTCATTATTATTTTAGAGTTTTAATGATTTTAATAAACACTTATAATATATAATTTCCAATAATATAAAGGTATAAAATATTAAAAAATTAAAGCTTTTAATAAATACTTGTTGTATACATAACATAATAGATATAAAATAATTAATAAAATAATAATTTTTTAGTATAAAATATTAAAAACATTTTATAACAAATATAAAGTAATAAAATTTTATATAATTATTTTAATAATGAACGGGCCAACGGTTCAATCCGTGACCCGACAGTTGAATCTCTAACCTAGTAGCCTAGTGACCTCACCGGTTTAATTGGTGGATCGGTTTTGATAACTATTCTTCTTCTTCGTCATTGTCATTTTCTTTTTCTTCTTTCGGACAGGAAATGTTATCCATTTTAAACAGGAACTTGCTTCTATTTAAAATAGGAACTTCCATTAATAGCTTAATTCGAAAAGAAAAATTGGTTGTGTTGTATTTTGTTTGATTTTGTTTATATTTTCTTCTATTTTTTCTATATAAATTTGTGTTCGTTTTTTAATAAATTTTTGTTTATTTTTTCTTGTGTCTTTGCTTTGAGAGAGGCACTAAAGGAGAAGGAAATCGTAAACAATGCACACATGAAAAGCATGTGCGTGAAGATCAAAGTAATGATTTGGTTGAACAAATTACTTTGGTCACTTAAATTTATTATTAATTATGTTTTATCAAATGTACGTCTCATTTTTTTTCTATCTTTACAAAATAAAAAATTGATATATAACTACTTAGTGCTTTATCATATAGTTAAAATTAAATAATGAAGAAATCCATAAATAACCTTACTTATCTCTCAAATAAACATAAGTTTGACGGTGAAAAATGGCTGGATGTCATGCACATATGACCTGGAAGAGGACAATAAATGATTTTCTCCCAACTGATCTTAACCCAAAAACTGGAATTTTAATTCCACAATTTTTGGAATCCATCTAAAATGACACCTCATAAATAAATCCAGTAACTCACCTAAAAAAATCCAGTAAAATCTCCCCTTTTTCTCTCCGATAGTTTAGAAAGAAAAACTCACTTTTTCTTTTCTTTCTTTCTTTCTTTTTTTTTTTCCATTTTTTCATTGCTAAAACAAAAACAAAAAAACATGCATGGTGTTTAATCTTCATTTCATTTCTTCGCATTTTGTTGCTTTAATTTCCTGGCATTTTCTTTTAGATTCTTTGCTACAACCCTCTCGTGGGGGGGGTCCTTCAATGCGATTTGGGGGACCCTAGTCATAATTTGAATTTCACCCGTTCTTGTCATCAATTAAATCAACACAATTCCCCATCATTCAAGAGAGATATTTGATTTTAATTTATTTAGAGCAAATTTAATTAATTAATTTGATCCTCTTGGATTGGAGCTGTAGGGAGTTGTTAATTTACTTTGATCTAGAATGGTTGATTGTTGCTTCCCGTGTTTTAGCTCTCATAAAAGTAAGAGGAGTAATAGCAAGAGGGCAGAGTCTTCTAAACACGATAATTTTGTAGCAAAACCACCTGGTAAATTCCTATTTGTCTATTTGTATCTACTTTTTATTCTTTCTATCAACCAACATGATGAATAACTGAAATATTAACATGCATATGGTTGGTTTGTGGTTAAGCTGGAAACTATTTTCCAGCTTAGGAGATAAGAAGTGGCTGGGGTGGAGACAGGACAGAGAGAACTTCTCGTGCATAATTTATAGTTGAATTTATTATTATTAATTGAGATGTTTGTTATTAAATCTATATTCGTAGATATGAAAAATAAAAGGCCAGAAGATGCAGCCCCAATTGATCCTGCAAACATTAAGGCAACACATTATACTTTTCGTGAGCTGGCAACAGCAACAAAGAACTTCCGTCAGGAATGCCTGCTTGGTGAAGGAGGCTTTGGCAGAGTATACAAGGGCGTCATTCCCGCTACCGGCCAGGTCCCTGATCCTCTTTTTGAAACAAGAATTAACTATAAAAATGTTCCGAGATTTTGTCGCGGACAAAAATAATCCTAAAAATGTGAATGACAAAAATTTCTCTAAAAGATTGATTAGTTTAACAAAAATATCACAAAACCTTTCCAGGTATAATGGTATTTTTGTTGAATTAATCAATTTTTTCAGGTATTTTTATATTCGCATTTTTTAAAGTTATTTTTTTTAGGTCCCAGAAGCATGGTAGTTAATCTTGAAACAATAATATATATATATATATATTTCTAGTTAAATTAACTTTGAATTATATGTTTTGCATTGCTTGTGTTCAGACTGTGGCAGTGAAGCAACTTGACCGGAGTGGTATGAATGGCAATAAGGAGTTTATGGCTGAGGTTTATACGCTGAGTCAGTTGAACCATGAAAACATTGTCAACCTCGTTGGTTATTGTGCTGATGGTGATCAACGTCTATTGGTGTATGAGTTCGTTCAAGGCACTGCTCTAGACAAACGTCTTCTTGGTAGGTTCTGCAGCACTGTATAACTTGCATAAAAGTTATTAGAGGAATGTACTGATGTTTGTATTTTGTTCCAGAGAACAAAGGGGATCAACCTCCACTAGATTGGTACACCAGAATGAAAGTGGCAGCGGCCGCGGCCAAAGGACTAGAGTACTTGCATGACAATGCCAATCCTCCAATCATATTCAAGGACTTGAAACCCTCTGATATACTACTAGATGGAGACAATAATGCTAAGCTCTTTGGTTTTGGTTTGGGACAGCATGGAAATGACAAGATGAACCTTGCACCTACAAGGGTTATGGGAACATATGGTTACTCTGCTCCTGAGTATGTAAGGACTGGTCAACTCACCTTGAAGTCTGATGTTTATAGTTTCGGGGTCGTGTTGCTTGAGCTCATTACCGGACGCCAAGCGGTAGACACCACAAGGCCAAATGATGAGCAAAACCTTGTTTCATGGGTATGTTATTATTAGAAAAATATTTATGTGACCTTTTTTACCTTCATTATGTACTCATAAAATAAATCATACTTGTGTTTTATACTTTTATTATTACAATGAGTTCATGCATTATCATAACACTAGCTACTCACTTCGTATCTATAAAGTTTTTATCATACTATTACATACATTTGGTCAACATGAGAAAATTTTGCTGAAATACATAAATCCACTTTTGATAGTTTATATGTTAGATGGGTACTCTCATACATATTCAAAGCATGCATAAGAAGCAAAGATTCTATTGTAACACTCATGAAAGAAAAAAAAACCCACAAAACATGTTATTTTCACTCTCTCTTTATATCTTTGCATCATTTTACTCTCCATAAGTTTGCATGCCTCACCAAAGTTTTTATCTGCTATTAGGACTTAGGAGTTAGAACAAGAAGCTTTTCATATTATTTATAGCTACATAATAACTTGTTAATCATTTCACTAATAACCATTTTTCTTATATGTCCAATGTATCCGTTTTCTAGGCACAACCCATATTCAAAAATCCAAAGAGATTTCCAGACATGGCAGATCCAAATCTCAACAAAAACTTTCCAGAAAAGGATCTGAACCAAGCTGTTGCAATAGCATCAATGTGCTTACAAGAAGAAGCCGAAGCACGTCCTTTGATGAGTGATGTTGTCACTGCTCTGAGTTTCCTTTCCATTGTTCCTCCTCCAGGGGCTGTGCAGCCTATGCCTATTCAAAAGGCCCCCTCCGTGGATTCCAAGAAGAACTCTAAAGGCAAAGAAAACCATAGCGATAGCGAAAGTGACCGCAGAAGTGAGAGGTCTTACTCCCGTGCAAGCAGCAGGAGAACAATGAGTAGAACGTACAGTTCAGATTCAGATGGAAGCTATTCCTCTAGCAGCTATCTGAGTGATAGCAGCCACTCCGATCGTGAAGTAAGCATCAAGAGAACAAGTAGAAAGCATTCTTCTAGAGACGCTGGCAAAAAGCACAGTAGCAGAAAACATTCTACCAAGGATATAGTAAGCAAGAAGAAGAGCACAAAGAAATCCTCTACTGTTGAAGAAAGCGGTAATAAAAAGTCCTCTGAATTGAAGAAGAAGAGCACGAAGAAATCGTCCAAGAAGGGTCCAGGGCATAATAAGAGCAACAAAAAATCCCCTATGAAAATGTGGAGCGACAAGAGTAGCAAGAAGTCGGACGACGACGAAAGCATTTCCATTAGCAGAAGTAGCAGCAGCGTGATCTCGGAAGATGAGATAATGGAGCACATGGAAAGCAGGGTATCCGGGAATATATCTTTTGGTCTTATAAGCAGCGGGAGCACTAACAGCAACAGATCTGATGAGGAGTAAAGTGGTTGGAAACTTACAAGGCATATGCAAAATACTTTGACGTGATGCACTGTAATTTTTTCTGTCAAAGTAGTGTCTTTCTGGTTTTTTTCTTTTTTTTCTTTTTTCGAGCAATGCAACATATGTGGAATTCTTCTCGAAATTGAAACTTGGAAAGAAAGAAAGGAAGAAAGAAAGAAAAAGAATCTATTTGTATTTATTTTGTTTTAGTAGGCTTTTATGTATATTTGATTTGTTATCCATCATTGGCTTAAGAAAATAGAGTCAAGATAGCCGGGAAATACTACCACATAGGGCAAGTGTTTTCCTTGGAATGGGTGTGATCCCTGTTTCTTTTTCTATTATCATGGCAATTCTTATGTTATCTATATGTTTTTTACGCATATATATTTTTAATCCTCGGATAGTTGAGTAGAATGTCAATTGTGGTGACTGTAGGGGTAAATACATCACATCAACTGCAAAAAACAAGAAAACAAAAGGATAACTATCTCATACTCTTTGTCTAATTCTACCTCTTGTCACCCATGTCTTCATCTAACTGGTTGCTATTGCTCTATCTAATGTAACCATCTCAATGGCAAGACAATAAACAACCATAAGCGATGGCATTCTTTAACAATCAATTTACACTAGCCTCTATATCTTATTATATCACCTATATTTTAGAAATAATTATTATTTTGATCCTAAAGTTTCATCTAAAAATTAAGAGAAAGTTTAATAACTAATATTAGGAAAATAATAAGAAGTCAATATTATTTTTTCTTTTTTTTTCCCTATTAATTCCTATCGTTAGTTCAATGGCATTATTCAAAAATTAATTTCGTCCATAATCTTCTTTTCATTTAAAATGATCCCTAAGCTTTGGGATTTAAAATCGTTCTTTTATTTTTTTTATTACAAAAATATCCTTATGTTATTACTTTTAGTTATAAATTTTATTATAAAATTAAATAAATAAATAATTGTAATATTATAGCAATCACAATCACTTTTTAAAACTCTATACATATTATAGCAATTCACATAATTTGTTTTGCTTATCTTAAAAAAGACATGTATATACACATGTCGCAAATTTTTCAGAACACAAGAAACCTACGAAAACAAAAGAACAACGTAGCTACATGTGTATTTTTTACTTTCAAATAATCAAAAAAATGTTTTGTGAATTCAAAATAATAACTAATCAGATGTTAGTGGTTTTGTGGAAAAGTAAAAATTTGTTGGGATGGGATAAGATTATTAGTTTATGCAGATGCGTTGTTTATTACTCCACAATACCTTTAATTTGTGGAGAAGTAAAAATTTGTAGGTATCAGAGTATTAGTTTATGTTTCAATAAGGATTTAAGTATAATAAACAATTGAAAAAAAATTGAAAAGAAATTAAGTTTATAAGAAGGAAATAAATGAAAAAAATAAACTAAGGGTATATTTATCTTTTTATAAAGAAGATTTGGTCTTTATCTTTAAATATTACATAAGTTAATCTGTCTTAATAATTTCAGTATAATAAATTTTCTTTAATAATTAAATTTTTCTAATGGTCCTTTAGATTAATTTTCCATATTTAATATATATATAGATACAGAAAATAGGTATAAATTCTATTAAATTTTAAAAAAATAAATAATAATAAAACTCGTAAGGATTACAAATTACTTTTACCTTTTTTTTCATATTCTATGCACATTTGGATCAGTAGGGGAGTTAACACCTTTTTAAGTATATTCAGATGTGTAGCATATTCTGTTTTTTATTAAGATACATAAAATGCGTTCGACATGTATACATACACCACAATGCAGTGAAGTGTCTATTCTTATATCCTTCTAAAGTTTTTTGGCCTTTCTATTGGTGTTCATTGCTATCATGCTTACTTCTTGAGCGATATCTATTGATGAAAGTAATAAGAGAGATGTGTCGCACGCACATGGGAATAAGTGCAGCAGCTATGTTTAGACTTTAGACAACAATCTGATTCCTGTAGGTACATTTCTTTGGTGATTCAAATTCTAGTTCTTTATCACTTAGCTTAAAGTTGAAGTGACATAACTTCTTTCAATTTTATTTCAAGAAATGTTAAGTTTACGGACATTTTTATCAAATCTTCATTTTTTCTTGTATGTCTCATCTTTCTCCCCCTTCGATCTCATTCTTTTTTCATTTGAACTTCTTTAACTAATGTGAGTAACTTTTTATGGTTAGACTAACTTAATTGAAGTTGATTGCAAAAAAACACATAATATTTCTTATTTCTAAATACAGCTACTAAGTTAATTGACTGCTACAATATAGGTGCACTATGAATTATGAAGTGCATGTTATCATTATGAATGCTCATCTAGGTTCGACAAAAAGCTAAAGAACTTCAAGCCTATTGGGCTTTTATTATTATTATTATGATTATTATTATTATTATTATTATTATCTATAAAATATAATAGGTAAACACAAAAGGATGGTCATCAACCAATACTTGAAAGCCACTTTGTTGACAAGTGTTGATATTTAATTGGAGGTTAACAAATATTAAAACAAAAAAAAAAAGTCTTTTGTATATGATTTCAAAAATCAAACAAAGTTTTTAATTTACTCAATGGATAAGGAAGGAAATTTTCCTCCCAAAATTTTTAAAATCAAATCATTTATTATTTCTCTATTTCAGAAGCCTAAAAAGAAGGAAAGAAAGAGAAAAAGAAAAAAGCAATCAGAAAAGAAAAATATCCTTTTATCTTCTCCACTCATTATCATCTCACACTCTCTTCGTCAAAATTTAGAGAGTAAAGAGAGGAAAGAAACAAAAAATGAAGAAAGGAAGAAAAGAAAGGGACGACACCGGCAACAAGGAATGCCACCGCGCCGCCATCCAATTGGCGAGGAGAGAGAAACTCGAAGATGAAGACCGAGAGAACGAAGAGAAATACCGAGATGTAGAGAGAAAAATGACATGAGACAGAGAGAGAAGCAAGATGTGACGGAAGGGGAGGAAGCTGATTCCATCGTCGAGCCTGCCGCTGCCGTTTCTGGAGGAAGCCTTCGTTGAAGTGGTTAGCTGCAAGTTATTTAAATGGCTTCTTTTGTTTTTTTTTGAAGATTTTTTTTTAAGAGCAAAGTCTGGATTTTTAACTTGGTGAATGCTCCAAAGAGTATGTGTTTTTTTTTATATACTGGTGAGTGCTTCAACTAGTGTTTGTAAAAAATGTTGCTTGCTATATTGTATTTTTTGTACCATTTCTTTTTATTTATAAACAAGAAACCTTCTGCATTTCATAAAAGGTGTGTGGACAATCCATTACAGAACAAAGTTTTGAATTTTTAACTTGGTGAGTGCTCCATTAAATAGTATTTGTAAAGAATGTTGAGTTGAATGGTTGTCTTTTTTATTATTTCTTAAAGAGTGAACTTTTTTGTTACATAAAAAAATTGAGGGGGTGTTTTTTTAAACAACACAAAGTTTGGATATCTTCACATGATCAATGCTTCTATTTGTTTACATTTGATAAATTGGTTGTGGCAGTTTATTTTTGTTTATTAGTAACTGTCTCATTTCCTTATAAAGAAAACTTATTGAGGAACATAAATGAGTATTTGCAAAAGAAACCTTCTTTTTACATGGGATTTTAGGATTTCAGTAAGTCAATTATTTTAATAATAAAAATCTTCTTTGTAACTAGGAAACTTTATAAGAAGCTATTGGAAAGAACAAATTTTGTGTTTTTAAATTGAAAATGCTCCTATTAGTATTTGTAAGGTCCAGAGCCTGCCTTATGTTGTATATTTTTATAAAGCACAGTGAAGAGCACATGTGGTTATATCATGCATTTGAGCAGCTACATCGATGGATACATCTGAACATTCTTTTTGCTCATGTATTTCTTTGTGTGTCTTATATATTTGACAACATTTAATATATCACTTCGAAAAATTATTTAGTTTTGCACTGTCATTTTTCTTCAAACTTATATTTGAGTATTCAAAATAAAGGTATTATACATTTATACATTGGCTAGGAGTTGAGAATGTCAAAAGTTGGTTTGAAATCTAACAATTATTAGTGCAATTAACTTCATTGTTTTGAATATTGGAACGTAAAAGTTGAATATGTGAGGTGTCAAATTTTTCACAAGTTCAGTTTTCTTATAAAAAAGTTGAGATTGTGATTGCAAATGTAACAAAAGCTAATTTGTATATTTGGATGGTGAAAGTGGTTGTTTGTTGAATGTTATTAATGTCATATAATTTCAACTATACTTTTGGTCTGGTATGATAGAAATTTCATTGTTCTCTTTTCTTTTTTTTTGTATTTGGTTTTCGGATTTTTCATCAATGTGCCATGGTACCATTCTCTCAAGTTTTATTATTGATCTGCTTAATATAACTAAAAGATAGTATTGCTTGGTCCTTTATTTCTCGTGGGAACGATACCTACTTCACCGTGGTATTACTTGAACGATTCGGTATACTTGCCGATTTTCACCATCATGGACTCGGATAGTGTTTTGTAAATCCAAGATTTTCCAACGTGTATCGAGTCGATTCGAGAGAGAGAGGAATCGATTCGGATTTTGACAGAAACAAAATTGGAATTCTTAAATCAATTCGGGTCACCTTGCGAGTCGATTCGGATCTATGGTTTAAAACAAAGGGCTCTTTCTAAGTGAGCGAATCGACTCGGGTGTCCTAGGAATCGATTTGAGATTCTTTCAAACGTTTTTATAAGACTTTGTCAAAGGAACCGAGTCGACTCGGGTTACCCCGGAATCGATTCGATTCCCACATAAATTGAGAAACATGTTTCAACGACTTTGGAAAGAAGAGATATGGTACAATTCCACTTCCTAGTCCACGATTGATGTTTTACAAAAATTATAACCGTGAGCCTAGGTCTCAGAGAGGTCAAGAGGACTAGATGCTCGGCCTACGGCAACAGGGGACCATCGGGAGTAGTAAGCGGGAGAGGGGGTCAGAGAGCCTGTCCATCTCGCTTATCTTAGGTTTTAGGGTTTAGGGTTTAGGGTTTAGATATCCAGTATGTATAGGGGGATAGGATGTGTAAGTGTCATGTATTTGACTATATTGTATTAAAGTACTTGTACTTTTATATATATATATATAATATATTGGTTGCTGGATTGACTGTAAAACAAGTTTAAAGTGAAGATTGATATTTGGGTAAGGTCCGAAATACAGAAGAGACTCTGTCCGTTTTTCCGTAGAAATAGTACGTGTAAATAAAGGCTCACTACTAAATAACTATAGTAATAAATTAATGATAAATAAAAAGGGTCTATAACTCTTGGATTTTAGCACGATTATGAGGTGCTAAAGTCTAGGGTGTTATATTGGTCAACCTTCAAGAAGAGGTTCTTGGAAAAGTACTTCCCACCTTCCAAGACGAATCCTATCAGAAAGGAAATCTCCGGAATTGCACAACTCCACGGGGAAACTCTGCACGAGTACTACGAGCGGTTCAAGAAGTTGCTCGCTTCATGCCCCCATCATTCGATATCCGATTTCCTGCTTATCAACTATTTCTGCGAAGGATTGACACCCCCAATGGAGGAGCTCTGATGAACAAGATGCCAGAAGAGGCATGGGAGATGATAGAAATAGTGGCTGATGCCAATCAGCACTTCAGCACAAGAGCAAAAGTTAAAGGTATCTATGAGATAGCTCCTTTTGAATCTACAATGCTA
>JASCZI010030389.1:30429-41527 GCA_036250425.1 Stylosanthes scabra | reverse complement strand
GAACCATACTTGGGCTTGATCCTAAGTAATCGTCGGGTGCGGGAAGTAAACCGACGCATGAGCTCATGGCCTGCATTTAGGACTAGACATGCATCATACTTGGTTGTGCATTTGATTGTGTGTGTTTACAGTACCTTATTTGCTTGCTTGTCTTGTTTGCTTGTTGCTTGCTTGATTGTTTGTTTGCTTTACCTTTTTACCTTTCCAAGTCGTTCTGTTGATTCTTTGTTCTGCTTTGATATCTGCTCTACGATCTGCTATCGCTATCTGCTTTGCTATATGCTATGCTGCTATCTGTACTCTACCTACGTGATGTGAGCCCCTAGGATAGAGTAGTTGACCTAGGAGTCAACTGGGAACTATTGGTTCTCACCCCCGTTTTCTTTCTTTAACCCGCGCGTAGATGGGAAGTGGCGTGATCTACTACGAGTACGAGAAACGCGAGAAGTTCGAGTATCACGATATGAGAGCTGATGCTGAGCTGGGAACCTTCAAGAATAGGCGTTATCACTTTGATAACGAGTCTTTCGTTCATCCTCTCCATAGCGTTCGGTTCGACCCTGATCGTCCGTATGAGATTCCGATCGAGGCCCTAATGGCTGATAAGATTGCTAGCGCTTCCAAGAGCGAGGAGTCATCTGCTGAGAGACGACGTTCATCTAGACGTCCTTCGCCGCCTTACTCTCCGAGGACATTGCCGGTTTCCCAACGTGAAAGCTCCACATCTTCTGTCAAAGGAACACGTTCCTTTCGCCGTGGTACGGCTAGTGGCTCGGTAAGGAAGCCGAGGAGTTGGGAACTCATTCTGCCATCCGAAGGCTGGATGTGCGATGCCGATGACGAAAAGGAGATTGGAGGGATGGATCCCTCTGAGAAAGGAGAGTCTAGTGAGGAAGATCCGGAGATGGAAAAAGAGTATCCGGAGGAAGCGGGTAATCCTGAAGATGGGGTTCCTGCTACACCTTCTCTGCCAATGGACATAGACGCAAAAGAGGATTTCCAACGTTACGTCGAAGAGCTGGGATGTGCGCCTGAACCTTCTTCTCTTCGTAGCAGTCAAGCTTCTGTTCCTGATGAGCCAATGGAGGCAGCTGATCGGCAGTCCGCCAGTCGTGACGGACCAAGCTACGATGTATCCGGAGTGTGGCCGCCGCGGTTTTTGAGTCCGAGTTCTTAGAGTGCCTCGCTTGTTAGAACAACAGAGGTTTAGGTGTTTTGTTAGGATTGTTGTTTAGTTTCATTCCTAGTCCCGAGTCCTAGCTTAGGAGACCTGTGTACATGAGGTCAGGCCGGGAGAATTTGCTACAGTTTGGTATCTTGAGTCTGTAAGGATAGTGTTGTCTTGTGTGGTCTATATATATACATATATTATCTTGGGATTTCTTCATTGATGAAGAAATAGTTATATATCAGTTGATTGATTATATTGCTTGTTTATAATGTTTGATGCACTAACGCTTTTCACGACAGGCTGCTATGTAATGATATGGTCTTAGAGTTTAGAAATTTTTAGATTAGGAAATGTGGCATTCCAATCGTAGGCGCTGTGCATGGTGTCGAAAATTGGGGTGTTACACAACTCCTTCCCAAAAAAGACATTTGAAAGAAGAAGAAAGCAAGACAGAGCCCGTCGAAAACCGAATCAGATTCGTCGGATAGTGGTTCGACGCCATCTAAAATCGTCTCTCCGGTTCCCCATCCGCAGAATTCCCCCATTATTGAATCAAACAAATCGGATGGGGGGCCAGCTCGAAAAACCAAAGAGGCCGTCGCACCTAAATCATCATCAGATACAAGTATCCAGGTCGATCCTAAACCAGATTTGGAGAAAAACAAAAAATGTCTCAAGTCCTCCATTTCCTCAAAATTCTGACGACTTGCTGTTGGATCTAACTAATTTGGTTGCTGAACTACATAAAGCTGCTTCTGATACCATCTTCGACAAAGCAGTACAATCAGACTCGATCAACAAATCAATTCAGCAAGTCATTCATCAAGAGACTAATAGAGCCGATAAAACCGACCATGGTCCCAATAACAAGCGCCCTGATACTCCCCCTAGCAAATACGGTACGAGTAAAGAAGTGGTGGACGCTCTTTGCTGGCTAATCAACCTCCTTAATGCCCAAATCGGTGACGATGTCGATCATGAAGAGATCCAGAGGAGAGTAAAGTTAGCTGCTTCACATTTCCACTCTTTCGGCGCTCCAGAAGAAGCAGCTCCTATCGAAGACGTGCCTTTGTTGGTAAAAAATTTGCTAAACACTTATTTGAATGCACAAAAGTGTCAAAATCGAGCAGTGGACTTGGGTAAAGATCTAAAGATACTCAACAAATCCACTGCTGATTATAGCAAGGTGAAGACGGATCTCGGTACTAAAATCGATTTGGCTACCGAGAAGCTCTCAGAACTTGACCAACAGAAGGCTAAACTTGAAGAGGAATTGAGGGCCATTCAAAAGCGGATCGATGATGTGGAAGAACAAAAGAAAAAGCTTGAAGGCCTTTTGGATCGTTCGAAGCGAGGCCTGTTAAAAATTGACGACAAGTTGTCCTCAATTGCTAACCAGAGGAAAAAGACAGAAGAAAAATTGGCTGCGATCAAGCGAGAGGAAAAAGATGAACGAGCTCTATATGAGAAATTCTTGGAGAACCAAGGCACAACAAAACAGGCTCTCGAAGACATCCTTACTGAGTACAATAATTAGAGCTCACTTTGTTTTTTTTTCTTCTTTAAATTTAGCAATTTGGAACTTACTAGTATTATGTACTTATTTTGTTACAACAAACTTATCTCCTGAAATTCTGCTTTAAATCGCTTTAAGTATTTTCCATTAATCGATTTCACAACCTCTGCCGTTTCAATCTGTTTGAGTTGATAAGCATTACCATCGAAACACTTAGTTACTTGATACGGTCCTTCCCAATTTGAGGACCATTTTCCGTAGATTCTCGATTTCTTTTTCATCGGCAAAATAACCTTCATTACCAATTCCCCTGACTGGAACACTTTTGAACGTACACGTCGATTATAGGACTTAGCGACACTTTGTTTCTGTCGAATAATCACCTCTAACGCGCGTAATCGGTCGTTATCTAATTCATCCAATTCATCAAACATCGCATTCCAATAATTTTCTACAAGCATGTCATTCTGTTTCAAAATTCGAATGGTGTTTATATTGATTTCAAGAGGTAACACTGCATCATGTCCGTAAACTAGCTTATAAGGTGTGGTATTGAGTGAGCCTCTTGGGGAATTTCGATAGGCCCATAAAACTTGACTTAAAGTTTCATGCCAGCTTCGAGGTTTCGTCCCTATATGCCTCTTAATTAACCCCACTAATATTTTGTTGGCTGCCTCGACTTGACCATTAGCCTGTGCATAATATGGTGTCGATGTAGTTAATTTTATCCCCCTAGATTCTGCAAAGTTAGTCACTCGTCTACCCACAAACATCGTACCTTGGTCGGTATTTATAGTTTGGGGAATCCCAAATTGATAGATGATGTGTTCCTCGATAAAATCAATTATGGCCCCTTGAGTGACCTCCACTAAAGGTATAGCTTCTACCCATTTTGTAAAGTAGTCGATAGCCACTAAAATGAACTTATGACCTTTAAAGGATGACGGATGAATCATACCAATCAAATCGAGAGCCCACCCTCGAAATGGCCAAAGTTTAATAATCGAATGCAATTCCGACGAAGGTACTTGTTGGATTATACCATGTTTTTGGCACTCTTGACATGATTTAGCATACTCAAGACAATCCTTAATCATGGTCGACAAATATACTCGATCTCGTCGAAGTGTCCACTTCATTTTCTCTCCGGCTTGATGAGCTCCACATATGCCTTCGTGGACTTCGCCCAAGGCAATCTTTGCTTGTGATTTTCCCAAACAAGCCATCAAATTTCCGTCAGGACTTTTCCTATACAACTCATCAGCTATAACTACATATTTCATAGATGCTAACTTAGTTTTCCGATCCACGGCCATGCTTGGATTTGATAAGTATGTTGCAATGGGTTTCCTCGAACCATCCTCGTCCTATTCATCGATAACTAACACATCGCGAGTATCAGCGGGGGCTAGGATCGAATCAATCGTCGATAATGTTCTCATAATATCCATGGGTATTCTATATCGAGATGCTATTTGAGCTAACTCATTAGCTTCCTCATTATAGATGCGAGAAACATGGATCAACGACACTTCTCGAAATGATATTAACAACTCCCAAACTAAATGCAAATACCTTTGCAACTAGTTAGTTATACACTGATACTCCTTTGAAATCTGTTTTAAAACCAACTGAGAATCTCCTATGATTTTAACATCTTGAACCCCTTTAGAGACCAGTACCTCAAGGCCAATGATCAACGCCTCATATTCTGCTGCGTTATTCGAACACTCGAATTTCAATTCGAAAGTGTATTTTGAAGGTTTCCCATCAGGAGACACAATTAATATTCCGACTCCAGCCCCATCCTTGTGCTTCGAACCATCGAAATACAACTTCCAAGGTTCTATGCCGATAAAATGTGCCCCCTGGTAATGAGGATCTATGGGAGCTTCGACCAGAAGATCTGCAATGACCTGTCCTTTGACCGCCGTCGACGAAATATATCTTATATCAAACTCCGTTAAATCAAGCATCTATTTGCCTAATCGACCCCGTAAAATCGGGTACGACAACATGTACTTTACAACGTCTGTCGTAGCCACCACATGTATAGTTCGAGACAATAAATAACACTTGAGCTTAGTGCATGCATAAAACAATGACAAGCACAACCTCTCGATTGGGCTATAACGAGTTTCAACATCAGAGAGAACACGACTTAAGTAATAAATAGCATGTTCTTTGCCATGGTTGTCATCTTGAGCTAACATGCAACCAATGGTAGTTGTGGAGGCTGCTATGTATAATTTCAAAAGAACATTTAGAGTCGGCGTTACCAAAACAGGTGCATTCGCCAAATAACGCTTAATGGAATCAAATGCTAACTGATGCTCCGCGGTCCACAAGAAATCTGTGTCAGACTTCAGTTTGATCAAAGGCGCAAATACTTTGGTTCGACCAGAAAGATTCGATATAAATCGACGCAGAAGATTCGATATAAATCAATCAAAGGTGCCCCCTTGTGAGGCTTATTTTGGAAATTCTGACGGCCCTGTCCTCGGCCTCGATGATGTTGGCCTCCTCGACTTCGACGAGGGCCTCTAAAACGACCGCGAGCAACCTCACGTCGAGCTTGACAACGAGCTTCGTATTCAGCACGCTCTATGAGTTCCTTAGCTCGAAGCCGATCGACTTCCCCCAACCAAATGGCAACTACATTTCCAGGAGGCCCATACTGGATGGGTTCAGAGGTCCGTCGAGAAGCAGTATTTTGACGAACTTGCTCCTCTCGACGAGCCAATTCCTTTTTCATCTTTTCTTTCTCAAAAATTTCAACAGCTTTCGCATCAAATATGGCATTACAGCGAGGGCACATGGAAACATCACGATCTTTGAGTTTCTGTTGTATCAGAAAATCAAGAAGCCCTTCGCGTAGAAAGACCTTCCTGACATCAGCCTCGAAATCACCCAAGGCTGTATCAAATTCCATAGTGTGGAAGCCAGCCATGTTGATGCTCAGGAAACCAGGTTCCAAACAAAAGTGATTCTCGATTGGCTCAAAGGCTAAGGCTGAAAGTCAATAAGCATAACACTCAAGAGGGGGTGAATTCAGTGTTTAAACAACAATTATAAATTTTTGTGGAAATGTAAATAACTTTGAATTTAAACAACTCAAGAGTTTTTCTTAGTATGTTTCCAACGGCGTAAGGCGAAACTTACGTTCTTACAAGGATCTTTTACTTTGCAAATACACTTGTAAAAATATAAATAACTTGAATATAAAAGATGAAGGATAGAAATACAATACACTAACTTTTAAACTAACGCATATGCGTGCAACATAAACTCTTCAAAAACGTTTCTTTTGTTCTAAAACAACTTAAAAACACTTTTAACATGTAGAAACTAACTTCAAAACATTGATAATGAAAACTTATATTTGTTTTATCATAAAACAAATTATAAAACATTTATGGCTATTGTACGATTAGCGTTTTGACAAAACCTTTTGTTCTTTAAACAAAACCTTTCAAGATATTCGTAAAACATTTTCTTAAAATCATTTTCTTGTGTGTGTGTGTGAGAGAGATAATAAACTTTGGTTCTTGACAAGATTATTACCTAAGTTCTAAGATACTAAACCATCTTCAAGCTTGCGGACTTGTCTTCTTGTCGTTTGCTTGCTTTTAACACTTATCCATCGTTTATCTTGTCGTTGTTGTTTCGCTTTCGGAATCGTTATTAATTTTGCTTTCGAAATCGTTCCTCAAAGCCTTGGATGGTTGTCATTCATCAAAACTTAAATAAGTAAACTTTGCATGCATATTGTAACATGGTTTACAAAGGCCAGCCTTGTTAACCCCCAGAGTTTCGGGTTCAGGCTGAATCAAGGTGCTTGCCTTCAGAATTGCAGGCTCCTCCACCACAGGACATACCTCAACAATGTTTGATTCAGTAAAGTGGAAACCAACCATATTCACCCCAAATAATTCGGGTTCAGCAAAACTTGAATTGACCTCGAAGGGCTCAGTGTCGACCTTCATCTCGGTCTTTGGTTCCTCAAACTTGAGTATCCCTTCCATAAGAGCCTCTTGGATTAGATCCCTGAAACGAACACAATTATTAGTCGAATGGCTCGTAGATTGATGATACTTACAAAAAGGTTTACCCTTAAAATCTTTTGCAGAAAGAAACTTTTTCCCTTCGGGAAGTATGAGTTGTTTATCCTTTAACAGTACATCGAAAATTTGATCAGACTTAGTGATATCGAAACTATACTTCTTAACATTATTCGAATTATTGTACTTAGGAACACTAGCAACTTTCTTTAACGTATCACAAGTATAAGGGGACCCTTCTTCAACTCAGCCAAATCGACTTCAAGTTTGATGTCGGACTCCTCACTGGAATAACCACCATCGACAAAAGCGACTTTCTCTTTATGAATGTATGGTTTAAAGTTCTTATACCTATTCTCGGACTTAAAGTTCTGTTTCTCTTCCTTGAGAAGTTCGATTTGTCTAACCCTTTCAGACAAGATTTCCAAATCGGGAAGGTGAACATTAACTAACTTCTTTCGTAAACTAAAATCCAAACCTTTCACAACAATACGAACGACTTCATTCTCAGGAATCGTGACAAAACACCGATTCCGAGCATTCTTGAATCGAATCAAATAGTTGTCGATACTCTCATCAATGTTTCGTTTGATAGCGAATAAGTCAGTCAAATTTACCTTGAGCTCACCTCGATAAAATTGATTATGAAAAGCTTCTTCGAGTTGAGCCCAAGTGCGAATCGACCCTGGCTTGAGATTCGCATACCAATCAAAGGCATTTTTGGTCAAGGAAGAAGGAAAAATTTTCATTTTCAGAGACTTGTTGTTAGATAGATTTCCCAATTCGACCATATATCGAGCAATATGCTCAACAGTCGATTCACCAGCTTCACCAGCAAACTTAGTGACAATTTTGGGGTTCTTAACCCCTCTCGGTACTTCTGCGGAATGCACATCCTCAGGAAACGCCGATGTAAAGTGTGGTCGGCTAGCCAGACCTACGTCGATGCTGATTCGATTCAGGACACTTTCGACTATCTGGGTTACTTGACGTTGTGCCAATCGATTAGCACCACGTACTTGATGGAGGACATTGTCAGCATTCTCTCCTCGTCGAATAATGCGAATATTACCCTGAGTCGAATTATCGTTATTGACCTCCTGATCGAGATGCCCATCAGCATTGACAGCATCATGTGCCTGATCAGAAACGCCTATATCCAAATCATGGGCCTCGTTATCATCGAAGCCGACTAAGGTATCAAACTTCTTAGACAACTGCTCATACTTGGCATTTGTATCGGCTACGATTGGATTCAAAACTGTCATTAAATGAGAAGTCATTAAATTCACCAAATCCAAATGACTTTCCTCGATTAATTGCCTCACAGCGGCAATTGACAACGGTTGGTTCATACCGACTGAGGCCACACTCCTACTCATATCAGAAAACGATTGTTCATTTGACACAGAGCCAAATTGAACCATATTAGGAACCATTCCTCTTGGATTGGATGGTATCACTTGTGGCTGGAAATTAGGAGGCATCCCAAATGGGCACCAACCACCTGGTTGTTGATGATGAGGGGGTGGTTGTTCGACCCTGGGTCGTGGAACCCGTCCGCCACTGCCCCCTGCCACTAACGGCTGAGGAGTGGAACCGCCCCCTGTGGTCGAACGGTTACCATCTTGTAACTGTTTTCGGTCAGTCTCTAAAACGGAATGAGTACTTCCGATGGCGGTTGAAACCGCCGCTAGGTTCTGAGTACCAGAACCAGTCACATCATGTCTCGTTGCCGAAACAGAACCGGCAGAGACTGTTGACCCTACTACATCAGAGCCATTGTTATTGGCACTTGTTCCAGACATCACCTCTCTGCCACTGCGTAACTGCATTCAACGTAACTATCACTTTTGCATGCAATGCCTAACACAATGAAATAGTTAAATGCAAAGGCTTAACAAACGGGTCCCACCGGGCACGCCATTTTGTTTTACAGATTTTTCACAAATTGATAACGAAAGATAAAACCTGTGCTTTTGATCCTTTCTAATGATATGGGAGCGGAATCCAACTCCTCAAAAGAGACCCCGTTTGCAAATCAGCTTTATTGTGTTAACAGATACAAACAAAAAGAAAGCAAAAATGTCTGAATGAATATGATATTTATGAATCTTTCACAGAAATTTCGAAAGACTATGATAACAATGTGCAACCCTTCACAGAATATCGAAGAATTGTTTACAGAATTGATAATGGGGAAGAAAAGACAATACTTGAAGTAAAAATTGCATGTAAAGTAAATGACATTGTAAATAAGTAAACTGAAAAGGAAACGATGGAAGGAACCCTACACAGAAAAGTAACTTGAGCAAGATCAGAAAGTCTCTGGGATATGAAAATGCTTAAGTGTATTTCCGAATGTAAAAATTCCAACCTTTGGGACGAAGCTTTCCTTCTCTATTTATAGATATGCTCCACCAATCATCTGTGGCCACGTTGGATAACTGTTCGAAAACTGTCTTCGTCCTCATAACTTCTATCACTTGCCACGTGGACATATTTGACCTTCGATTCCGAGCTCTGATTCGAAACCATCTTGAAAAAACCTTCCTCTTTTGTCGAAACGTCAACCATCGAAGACTCACCCTCGGATCTCTCGCTTCTCGCCACAAATGAGAAGACAAACTCTCTGACTAGTCGACTACTTTTCGGCCTTTGATTTTCAACTGCGTGTTTTCGACTAACATATTGACTCTTTGTCCAATTTGTAAAGCCACAAAAATGATAGTCAATCATTTGTACACCATGGTAACTTAACGTGCCAATTTAGCTTATCATTAAACAGATATGAACTCAAGACTGAGTTACAAATCAAATTTAGAGGGAGACAACAAAAAAAAAAATCAAATTTAGAGGGTTTATATTAGATCAATCAAAACTTTTAAAGTCAATTTGAAACATGATGCAAATTTCAAAGGCTATCTTCGATATTTTTCACTTTATTTGCCTTTTGTTCATACACCTTGGTTTCATCCCCTTTTCTTTTTCTATTTTTTAAAAAGTTATCATAGACAGATTATACATCTCCAAAAATAGCAGGGATTACTTTTTTCTTGGTAATAAAATATTTTACCTAGTGCTTTTTGCCACCACAATGTCATGCCTTCATATGAGAGGTTATCATAATCATGCATAAATTTTAACTCTTAAAACAACTATTTTTATACACAATTCGAAATTATTTAAAAACATTAATCTAATCAAAATAATACAAATCAAAATTAAACTCAGATACTAAATATTATGTTTCTCATGAAACTTGAACTTTAAGTTTCATCTCAAATCAATGCCAAAAAAAAAACACACCCTAATTTTATATAATTATTAAGATTTAAAATTGATTGTCATTTAATAGTATTCCAATTTTAATTGAACTTGTGTTAAGGATTTGTTTTGGTTGATTTCCCACGTTAACTTGTCAAAAATCAATACGTGGCTAATCTAAATCTAAATTCTATCTAAGATATGTCATCTATAGACATATAGACATATATAGACATATAATTTCCGTTCAATTCATGCTGAGGTGGCATTTTCATGGATTTCTGAATTTTTTCCCAAAATTCTTCTCGGTTAATTCAGCTCTGCGGTAGCACATTCGGCTAGGTTGCTCAGGGTCTTCCTAGGTCATTGCGGGTCTTGCGGCAGATCAGTCTTCGCCTGCCTCCATTTTGAGGGCGGCGGTTCGTGAGGTAGGAGGTAGGGATTCGTAGGTTTTGAACGCTATGTTGTTCCCCCTTTAATCGACAATGCTCCGTGATTTGGGAGAATTTGTCATATTTCATTCCCCTCTTATTAAATTGCTTCCTTTCTCAATTTCTCGGGCATGGCTCAATCTTTCAGCATCATCTTCTCCAATCCGTCTACCTCCAATCAACTAATGGAAGCACCCGATCTCGAACACCGGCGTCGTTGCTCCTTCCGTCTTCCATCTCTGCCAGCGGGGTCGTTGATCCATTATCCACTTCTCCTTCGTCGCTACTACGTTCCACTTCAGCATCACCGCTCTTGTCTCTTCCCACTCTCCGCCGTGCTTGCTGCCTGCCGCTTCTCCTTCGGCCCTGGTAAGCCTCCCTGGCATTTGCTTCATTAATTTATTTTTTTTTTGCTTTTAATTCTTCATTACCATTATATGCCTCCTTCTTATGCTCCTTCAAATTTTGATAATTCAGGTGATCTTTGCTTTAACATTGCTTACTTCCTCTTTCTATTGTTTTTGGATGATCGATCAACAGAAACTCAACAGGTTCATTTGCATTTCTTTTGGTTTCTTTGTTTTTGTTTTTGTTTTTGTTTTTGTTTTTCATTTCTGGTTTTAGATGATCATGTATATGATTAGTTTCTAGC
>JASCZI010030389.1:10907-22987 GCA_036250425.1 Stylosanthes scabra | reverse complement strand
AATTGCTTAAAAAAAAAAAAAAAAAAAAACCTCTGCTATCTCAATTATGTAGCTAGGTTAGAACTTAGAAAGCAAAACATACCTTGTAGAGCTTAAGCTTGTTTTTCTCCTTTATTATGCTACACTTGCAAGAAAGAGTTGCTCCTGGTCGGTTGGTATCAGATAGCTAGATTATATAAGCAAGAAATTGCCAAGTCAGTAGGCAACATAATCACAATTTCATGACTAAAGCCCTAAAGTAATCCTTAAGATCCAGATTTTGCACTAAATGGTTTCCTTGAGATTTCAATTGAACTATTTTAGTCCTGAGATTAAGCTCTCAGCACTGGTCCTTTGACCTCTTTTCAAGGGTGACTAAAATAATGTAATTGAAATCTCATAATCAATTTTGTGCGAAGTTATCAAAACCCACTCTAGGGCTTTAGTCAAATTTCACAATGAATGGCTTGAGCAGAAACACAGGACATATATATATACCTTCACATGATACAACTCTTTCTCTGTATGATCAGGTTCAAGTCCAAGTTCAAGTGGCAACGAACCAGTCATTTTCTCCATATATGAGGCAGGAACAGCTGCGTAAAACGATCTTCGAAACTGTCGCAATATGGGTCTTGCTTCTTGTGTAAAAGTACTGATATACATTGTAACATTTACCACTCATATCAAGATGTAAATTACCACTCAAAGGAAACCAAATATGAAAGAGAGGTAATAAAACAAATTGTTTACCCACCGCGAAAGAGAATCTTGCCAAATCTTGCAACCATGGAAGGCTTAACTTGTTCTGATTTCGGGTTCTGAGTGTTCATTTCAGTTCTCAGAATTTCAAAAGAAGAAAGCAAGTCCTCAATGGATTTAGCTGCAATAATTTCCCAGGGGCTTCTTGTTGCATGCATCATCTCTGTGATGTGTAACAAAAAAATCAAATATAAAAGATAATAAAGAACGCACGTTTAAAATATGCATGTTAACGAGAAAACAACACCATCCTAAGTGTATGCCCATTTCAATTCTTGACCATTTCTTCAACTTGAAGCAAAAACAATAACATATATGAAACAGTTTATAGTGTAACCTTGAGGTTGAGGCTGGTTGCTCTCAACTAAAATGAGTGGCTTTTGTCCGAAGTTGCACTCAAAAGGTTGCAAAGAAACGGGGCGAAGTTGTAAAGAAGGGTGAAGAAGAAGATTATTATCACCATCACCATGATCACCACCATGATAATCAAGATCATGTGAAGAAGCAACCACAAACCAATTGGAAACAGCTTTGTCTGAATAGATAATCTTGGCAATGGAGGAGGTTGATGCGTTCATTCTCGGGCTTTGCCTGAATTGTCTCGGCCGAGGAGCTGGAGGCAACTCAGGCGAAGGAGTAAGGACTATGAAAACGACACTAGTTTCTTCTGAAAGAAATCATCATCATCAACAAGTTAATAAGAAGATGGGAAAAGTACAAATATACCCCTAATCTTTTAAAACTGTGACAAAAGTTCCCTTGACTTTCACGAAATACATGAGTGCCCTTGACGTTCAAAAAAATGAGACATCATTACCCCTCCGTTGAAGTGTCTCACGTGAATGTGATGAGCTGGCTGTTAACGGAGCTGATGTGTCCGTAACGGGTCCAGGCTGGACACCCTAAATCCATTAGTGACTTATTAAACCCATCTCAAAACGGCTGCGTTTTGGCCTCGATTTCACCAAACCTTCTAGAATGTCAATGAAATGGTCAGGAGGATTCACACGGTCTGGTACAGCAATCCATACCAGCAAAGTATTCTTCTACATTTTTCACATGACCATGGTATGCAGTAAGACCACCTTTGGCTAGAAACACTATATCATCAAACATTCTAAACAATGTATAGCTGCATCACAACAAAACCAATAGATTGCATAGTGTGAACAAGATTAAGAATGCAACGTTCCTTCCCTTTCCTTCCCTTGAATATGTTAAATTTGGTAGCTTATTCTTTTTCCTTATCAAAATTCATGAACCCAATCGATTTCAACTACATCTACTCTAGTTCAAGTTGAATCAACCTGCTACTAACTAGTTGAACTCAACCTGCTTTTGGCAAGTCCGCAGATATAGTCTTCATTATTAAGAAATAGCCATTGAAATGAGGATAGAAATTAGAAAAATAGTATAAAAGATAGCAAGATATAAAAATCAAATGAATTTGTAATTGTTTAACTCAAGTAACTAGGATATCATAAGAACAAGTTCTCATGTCAAGCATTCAATATAATAAATAATAAATGAAAAAAATCATAAATGAAGCTTTATAGCATCTTGCACTAAAACGAAGATTTTCCTCCACTGTCAAGTTTCCATAGACAATATCATCTTGTGGCACAAAACCTGTGATTTTCTTAATAACAGTGAATGGAGTCATTTTTTCCATTAATCAGAATTTCACTTGTTACAGTGCACTCTCTTGCTTTTGCTACCAAAGCTGAAAGGAATGTGGTTTTGCCAGCCCCTAAGAGTCCCATCTCAGCTGAAATTCGACCTGGCATGAACTTGCCATGCACACACACCTCAGGATATGCTTGTTCTTCCCTTTCAAAGTGAGAGTTATGTCCTTGAAAGCTATCTCAATCACAGACCTTTTTCTCACTTCCACTCCTTGCTTGCTGGCCATCGAGATCACTCCTGAGAATGTCAAGTTAGAGTTCTTCTCCCATCTCAAAACGGCTGCGTTTCGGGGGGTTAATAAGTCACTAACGGACTTAGGGTGTCCAACCTAGACCGGTTACGGACACATCAGCTCCGTTAACAGCCAGCTCATCACTTTGCATCACACTCACGTGAGGCACTTTAACGGAGGGGCAAGGATGTCTCCTCTTTATTTATTCTATATAAAATAGAATAATATTTTTTTTATATCAACTATTTTTTGTATTATCTGACACGAAAATAATTTTCTATTTAGTATAAAAATAACTGATTTGGTTATACTTGATTCGTCAAAATAGATATACATATACTGTTACGATATTGTAAATTAATAATAATATGTCACAAAAAATAATTAATAAGACTATATTGGATGAGAAAATAAGAACGCTTTAATATATATTACTTCATGCAACTCTCCAAAACTACTGGCACATAGAAATTATATAATGCTTATATTTTCATTATAATTTTGTGTACATGAGTACATCATAAATCCAAGATTCAAGGGCAATTTATAGAGTTAAATCTCATTTTGGACAGGATATTGCACTATTGGTTTCAGCGTAAAAAAAATGCACCTAGTCGATTCCTGCCCCATCTTTTTTAAAAAAAATCTTTTACTTTATAACAAATAAAAATAAAAAATACTTATACATCGTATATTCAAACATCAAATTACTTTTACTATTTCTGTTAAGCACAGATGTATCAAACAATGATCCAAAGGACCTTAGTCGTGAGAGTGGACAAACAACGAGAATGAGCGGGAGAGAATGTTCCTTTTGAGGGGAAGCACTCGGAAGAGTCCGAGGGCTGAACCCGAAGAAGGTGGTTGATCTGATGAATGAATAGCACTAGAATCCCCAGAATTAGGATTATGAGTGTTCTAGGGCTAATATGGGAGATTATGGTTAAGAGAATGCGTACATTGAGAGGGTGTTCCCCCTGCTTATATAGTAGCAGGTGGTTAAGATTCGGATGAGATCTTTCCATGATCTTATCGAATCTTTCCTTTTTTTAGCTTGATCTTTGATTCTATGGACCAAGTAAGTTGGTTATTGACTAGCGAATTGGGCCTTATTAGGCCGGTCCGTAACATTGCTCCCACTCGGGGAGTGAATGTATTCATTCAATCTTTCGAGTAGTTTGGGTGACTTTTAGGTTGATTCCGATTGCGTCCTTGCATTGTTCTGACTTAGTTACCTTCCGACTGCTTACGTGTCAGTTGGTTTGTGGCGTGTCGTTTTGTTTTACTTTTGCTGATGTGGTAGAAAGAGTGATGACTTTTTTCACGTTTTTCGAAAAAAAAAGTGGTGGGAGCGGTTTTCCATACTTCAGTAACCGTTCCATCATTAGTGTCATTGCCCCTTTGAATTCCAAAGCTTATTGAAGAAGCTTTGTTGGATTTCAAAAGTTAGAATTCTCTATCATTTCCTTTTCTCTTCTTTCTGGTGATTCTATTTCTTCTGCAACCATCTTTCATTCTTTCTTCGGAGAGACGCTAGTTCTGCCCCTATCAAATCTTTCGGCTTGATTTGTAAGTGTGATACTCTTTCTTTCTGCATTGTTATCTGCTTTTGGGTTGTTTGTTCTTTCCCCCTCTTCTCCTCTTCTCCTCTTTTCCTCGTTCTTCATCTTCGTGACTGTTTTTTCTTCAAATTCTTAGCCCTACTCCTTGTTGCAGGTCTATTTATAATTTGGGGAACGAGGAAAAATGGGGAAGAAGAAGGCTTGTCAGAATGTGAAGGTCCCGCGCCCTTTGAATGCGGTTGAGCGAGGGCTTTACGGTTGGGTTGAGGAGTCGATTTTCACTTAACCCTCCGTCCTTGAGGACTCACTTCCTGAACTTCGTCGCCGTATGAGCTTGACAGAGGATGCCGCCGTGGAGGGCGACTTTGTCTTAGAGGCGGCTGGGCCATCAGATCGCCTACCCTTTCAACCGAGTGAGGGTGATCCCCATTTCTTGTGGGTGTACCAAGAATTATTCACTCGCTTGGGGGTCCGTTTACCGTTTACGGACTTTCAGAAAGAAGTGATGACGCGGTGTCGGGTGGCGGTGAGCCAACTTCATTTAAATGGTTGGGGTCTCCTGCGGACCTTCGAGCGGGTCTGCCTTCATTTCGGGTTCAAGCCTACCGGCCGTTTATTTTTATATATATATGACATACTTATCCCTCCTAGTGGCTATGGCTTTATTTCTTTCCGAGCACGCCAGGGATGTAAGTTATTTGGCAGTTTTGAGGAGTCTATTCAGGAATTCAAATGGCATTACTTCAAAGTGTTGCCTGCTCCTGGCCGCCGTGCCTTTTGGTTAGATGATAGGGGGAATCCCTTCCCTTGGGTTTACTGGAACCGTGGGGTTAAGGATTTTGTTATTCACAGCCTGGATCCGTTGGAGACGGCTGCTTTTGATTTTTTGGTCTCTCTTCCAGTTGGTCTGCCGAAGAAGAATAATTTGACTTGTCGGTAGATTTTAGATAATCCAGACGTTGTTGTTGTAAAATTCCTTGGTAATCTCTAAGTTCGTCTTTCTTTGTATTACTTTGTCCCATATTTGCTTATCTCACTTGTTTTCGTTCTATCTCTTTCAGACGACTTGCTTCTCGTCAATATGAAGAAAACTAAGCTTGATAGGATGATGGCTATGATGGCCGATCCGTCAAGGATGGCGCCTAGGGCTATTCTGCCTACTGGCATTCCTTCTACTACTGCTGCTGCTGCTGCCGCGGCTGCTTCTTCTGTTGCTGCCGAGCCTTCTGCTAATCCGGCCATGCCTGCCGTTCAAGTACCTCCCCCTCCTCCAGCTAGTTCCTGGGCTAAGAAAAGCGCTTCGAAGAGAGAGCGCCCGGAGGTGGTTAATGTGGAGGGAGATGAGGGTGCCAAGGAGGACCCGGAGGCTGACCTTAGGCAAAAAAGGCGTCGGAGGGAGAAGGGAAAGGAGAAAGGGAAGGAGGAGGATCTGATTGATCGTGTGCTGGGGGAAGATGCTGCTTGGGAGCATGCGGTGAACCCACTAGACTTGGCTTTTCCTAAGGAGTATAATTACCGGAAGGCCTTGGATGGTGGATTAACTTCATCTTCCGTGCGGAAGCATCTGCAGGGGATGCTGCCGGATCAGTTGCTCGGAGAGTCGTGGCGTCTCCAATGTCAGGCTCTCGCTTGCCAACAGGTATACTGTTAGCTTTTTGTTGTCTTTTAGTATAGTTTGCCTTTATCTTTGAGGTTGTGTCTGATTCTGATTTTTACTTGTGCAGCTCGGCTTGGAGGGTGCTCTGAAGGCCAAAACCAAGGCTGAGGAGGAGCTGCTTTATGTCAAGCATCAACTTTCGGTTCTAAAGGTGGAGAGGGACTCTGTTTTGGAATACTTCCCCTTGAAGGAGAAAGCTGATTCTCTTGCTTAACAGCTCTCTTAGAAGGAGGTTGAGCACCAGTCTGCTCTTGAGCGGGTGGCCTAGTTGGATGAGGACCTCAAGGTCTTGAAGGCCCAACTGGAGTCTGCTCAACTTTCCGTGAGCAAGGATCAGAAAAGAGCTGAGTCTACTGAGAGCAATGCGAAGACCCTTGCAGCATCTCTTGAGACTGCCCAGGCCGAGCTGGCTAAGGCGAGGGATGAGGCCGACTACTGGTGCACCGAGTGAAAGAGTCTTGGCACCGAGGCTCAAGAGATGTGTCAAGAGACATTGGAGATAGTCCTTGATCAAGTCTCTCATCTTTGTCCCGGTGTGGATTTTTCGGCCATCACTTTGAAGACTCGCTGGGATCCGAAGGGCAGGAGGATTCATGTCCCTAAGGAACTTCTTGGTGATGGTGCTGAAGTTGCAGAGACTCTCCCTGAGGTGGTGCCGGAGGAGCAGCAGCAGGAGCAGGGAAATGCGTCTGCTGGTGTTAGTGGGGAATGCCCCACTTGAAATTTGTAATGAATATTTTTCTTGCTTTTTGGTTATGCCCTTAGTGGCATTTCTGACATTGCGCCCTTTGGGCGTTTGTTTTTTCGAATATTGGTTTTTTGGCCACTCCCTTTTTTAAGTGTGTGGCCTTAAAAAAGTTTTTGCTTCATTTGCTTGCTTCCGACTAGTTTTGCGTTTAGAGCTTACTGTTTGTTGTGGCACTTGATAGTGTTCTTTGTTTGGAGCACTTTTATGACTTGTGCTTTTTCTTTGTTAAGTCTGCTTATCGCGATGTCTTTTGGCTTGTTGACTATCGGTTCGCATGACTTGTATTATTTGCAACTCAGCATCCGGGTGATCAGTCCGGTGTTGTGCTGTGGTGTTTGTTCCGACCACTTTATAAGTTGCCCTTTGGGTTAATTTTAAAGCCTTAATTTTGGCTCCCGAGCTCTTTGTTCTCTTTTTTAGACTAAAAAAAATGCATAATGAATAATGCTTAAGAAGTAAATGACAAGGATTATAAATGTAAAAGTAAAATATTTGTTTATTAATAACGGCCAAGGTGACCGGAACGCTTACATGCCTCATTAAAACCTCGCCATCTGAAAAACCCTCTTGGGGAAAAAAAATGAAGATGGGAGGAAAAAGAGTACATGCTATTATGTTCTGTTTACACGTGGTACCTTTTTAGGTTTGATATGTGCCAAGTTCTTTGCACTTGTGCCCCTTCAACTATACGGAGCTTGTATGCTCCTTTTCCGAGCACTTCGACCACTTGATAGGGGCCTTCCCAGTTTGCCCCTAGTTTTCCTTGGGCAGCATTCTTTCCTCCGATGTTGGCCCTTCTGAGCACCAAGTCTCCTTCTTTGAGCTCTTGGCTCTTCACTTTCTTGTTGTATCGGGCTGATAGGAGTTCCTTTGCCACCTGCTGTCTCATTCTTGCCTCTTCGCGGACTTCATAGATTAAATCTACGTCGTCTTCCCTACTTCTATTTTTTCTTCCGGGTTGTAGCCCGAGACCCGGCCGGTTTATTCAACTAGCTCTAAAGGGACCATGGCCTCTGTTCCATAAGTAAGTCGAAAAGGGGTTAACCCCGTCGACGATTGTTCGGTTGTTCTGTATGACCAGAGTACACTTCCGAGTTCTTCCGCCCAGCAGCCTTTCTTGTCGTCAAGCCTTTTCTTTAATCCTTTTAGGATTATTTTGTTCATGGCCTCGACTTGTCCGTTGGCTTGGGGGTGTTCAACCGAGGAGAATTGCTGATGGATGTGGAAACCATCTAGAAATTCTTTGAATTTCTTGTCAACAAATTGGGTCCCATTGTCAGAAGTGATGACTCTTAGTACTCCAAATCTGGTAATGATGTTGTTCCACACGAACTTCCGGCATTGGGCTGTTGTTATTGATGCAAGCGGTTCCGCTTCCACCCACTTGGTGAAGTAGTCAATGACTACGATTAGGTACTTGACTTGTCCGGGTCCCTTTGGGAAAGGGCCAAGGAGGTCTATTCCCCATTTGTCAAACGGCCAAGGTGAGACAATAGATGATAGCTTGGTGGCTGGGATTTGCTGCACCTTGGCATGCTCTTGGCATTTTTGACACTTTTTGATATATTGCATGACAACAGCCTTTATGTCGGCCACCATACATCGGCTAGGAGGATTCTCCGAATGATGGTTTTTACCCCCTTGGTGTTGACCGCAGGCTCCCTCATATACTTCTGCTATGATGGTGGGGACTCGTTCCTTTTCGACGCACTTGAGCAGGGGCATAGCCGCTGCCCTTCGGTATAACTCGCCGCCCACCATTACATAATTCACTGCATCCCTTTTCATGATGTTTGCCTCCCACTTTTCTTTTGGGAGGATTCCTCTTTCGAGGAAGTCTATGATGGGTTTTCTCTAGCTGTTCTCAATTAAGATTACAAGTACTTCTTGGGGTTCGTCAATGGAGGGCTTTTCTTTGATCTCTTGGATCAGCGTGCGGTTGCTTCTGCTTGGTTTGGTACTTGCCAGCTTTGATAGGGTGTCCGCTCGGTCATTCTCCTTTCGAGGGATGTGCTTCACTTGCACTTGCTTGAAAGAGGCTTAAAGCTCTTTAACCTTCTCCAGGTACTTGGCCATTTGAGGATCTTTAGCCTGATAGCTTCCGTTCACTTGAGAAGTGACGATTTGGGAGCCGGACCTTATTTCCAGCTCCGAGATTTCGACCTCTTTTGCCAGCTTAAGGCCTGCTATCAACGCTTCATATTCCGCCTGGTTATTACTTACTTGGAATTGGAATTTCATTGCCATTTCTATGGTGACTCCGTCTAGTCCTTCAAGGAGCACACACCCTCCACTTCCCTTGTTGTTCGAGGAGCCATCTATGTGGAGGATCCATGCCAAGGCTTCGGGGTTTGAGGCATTAGGGGTGAATTCCGCAATGAAGTCAGCCATTACTTGCCCTTTTATTGCCGTCCTTCCTTCGTAGCTGATGTGGTACTCTGAGAGCTCCACTGACCAGCTCAGCGTTCTTCCGACCAGATCGGGCTTCTGCAATACTTGTCTTAACGGTTGATCCGTTTTGACAACAATTGGATGGGCTTGAAAATACTGTTGTAGCCTTTTGGCGGTTATTATCAGTGCTAACGCTAGCGTTTCCAACCTTTTGTATTTCAGCTCCGCCCCTTGGAGGGTTTTGCTTACAAAGTACACAGGCTGCTGTACTTTATTCTTCTCTTGGACTAGGGCTCCGGTGACTGCTTCCTCAGTTGTGGCTAAGTAGACTATGAGGGGTTCTCCTGGTTCTGGCTTGACTTGGATTAGGGGTGTGGATAGGTGCTCATTGAAGCTTTTGAAAGCTTCTTCGCACTCTTCCGTCCACTGGAACTCCGCCCCTTTTTTCATTAGCTTGAATAGGGGGGCCGCTTTCATAGCCGAGGCTATGATACGCTCTGATCTCGGCAAGTACACCGAATCGTACAAGTAATACCACGGTGAAGTGGGTATCGTTCCCACGAGGAATAAAGGACTAAACAATACTATCTATTAATTATTCTAATTAGATCAAAATAAAACCTTGAGAGAATAATGGTGTTGAACACGAATTTAGAGAGTAAAAGAGTGCAGAAAATTACTTGTGATTAAATGAATGGAATGAGATGTTAAGAGCTTCGGAGATGTTTTTCCCTTGAGGGCCAATGCATACATTCGAATACCAATTCTAGGTTCTCAGTTATCAAGCACAACGAATCTAGTTTAACCAAGTCCTAATCTCTTAGTAACTTAGTTTCTATCTACTTAATCAAAAGCTAATCTCTTAGTCAATCAATCAAATAAATAGGTGAAGATCTAAATCAGATTCTAATCCTTATGAGTCTCAAAAGTGATCCTAGATTACATTAAATGTCACTCTATCCAAACTAGTTCTAATCCAATTTTAACCCACATAATTATTAGTTGCATAACAATTAGCTTGACTATCTCTAGTTAGACCTAATTGATATGTGATTCAATTTCCAGCTAATATAAACTAATAGATCTCTCAATCTAATTAATCTAGCCCTAGACAAGTTAAGAATACCTCTCAGTGATTCTAAACTATTGGGATGAAGAACAGAAAATTAAATCATGCATAGAAGATAACTGAAAATACCTCAATGAATTAATAAACGAATGTACACCAAAGACTACCTCATGCTGGGTGAACAGAGCTCCTCACCCTTAACAATGGAGTAGTTTAGCCTTGTATAATGAAAACTAGATCTAAGAATAATGGAAAACGTCTATGCTGAAGTGTGTTCTACCATAGTGGTAAATCACTCTTTTATATATATCCTAATCTAAATTCAAATTAAAATCTAATCATATCTTAATCTAATTCTAATCTAAATTCAATTCAAAATCTAATCTAATCTTATCTTAATCTAATCCTAATCTAAATTCAAATCAAAATCTAATCTTATTTTAATCTAATCCTAATTTTATCTTCTATAGTTACAAAGCTTTATCTTCTTCTCTTGATCTTCAATCAATCTTATCTTCAATCTTCCAATTATGCCATTGATTATTGGATGGAATTCAGGCTTAACAACTTGGATTGGGTTGGCCTTTAACAAAACTGGATGTTGCTGAATTTTGCCTCCCACGTATAACGTGGGGTTACTGCCCAAGGTCGCCATTTGCTTTTAATAGCTCACGTATAACGTGAGGATGCCCACGTACAACGTGGGCTCTCTGTCAAGTTTTGTGCTTTGGCTCTTAATTCCCACGTATAACGTGGGTGGCTCACGTATAACGTGTAGCCTCTGTCCAATTCTGCCATTTGAGAGATTAGTTACCACGTATAACGTGGAGTAGCCACGTATAACGTGGGGCTTGGAACTTAGAGTTTTTCTCTCATTCTTCTCTACTTTGTTCTTCCATCTTCTTTGTTTGATCTTTAATCACCTAAAATCTTTTGTAAAACACTCTAAACATAAACAAAACTCAAAAGAACATCAAGTTTGTTTGATTGACAATTTGAGAGTATAAATCACAAGAATAATCATATATTTAAAGAGGAATTGAAGCTAAAAACAACCCAAGATGCATACGCATCACAACACCAAACTTAATCTTTTGCTTGTCCTCAAGCAAAGCAAGAATCAAAATATGTTTAAGGTTCAATTTCTCTTGCTCTACTGGGACTCTTTAGGATTCCCTCATGGTACTTCTCTTTATACTCTGTTAATTTTTCGGAAAGATGAATTCCTCAAGTCCTCTCTCCTAAGGGTCATTATGCAACCTCTTCTTCATTTCATTTACTTCCTCTCCAATCAGTTTTTACCAGTTTATTGTTCCTTTTAGGGGTTTTTCTTGACTTTAAATGCTCTGTTACAAGGCGGCTCTTTAAAGTAGGTGTTCAATCGACAATCCCGAACCAGTTGGCTCAAGTTATCAAGTGATAAAGCACTCCTCAGATTTACTTACCCAAGCCTCTTTCCTTGAACAATTGCACCACAAGCATATAACATGGGAGAACTCTTTGAGTTTTTCTTTTCATTCCTTTTTCTTCCCAGTCATTGATGCTCAAAGCCTTAGTTATTTATCTTTGAATAGCTTTCCCCTTTTTATTCTTAATTTCACTGATTGGAGTTTGTTTTCCTTGAACATTTATGAAGAAGTCACATAATAAGCTCTCTAGAGGATTTCTCAAAAGGAGATTCACTTCCTAATTAATCAATCAAAGCACAATTTGTAACCACAGAAGTTCTCTTATTGTGTGTTCATGCAAGCATATCATCTTTTAATGTATTCAATACTAGCACTTGCTTTGCCTAAGATCACTCAAGAGATTACATGGCATTTATTCAATAGAAACACAAACAGAACAAGAAGACCAAGGGAATATAAGCACACAAGAAAACAAGCATTTAGAAGATGAGACAATTTTTCAAGAGGACAAAAGAAAACAGAATACCTCTCTTTTGTTTTGACCCTCTTGCATTTTCTTTCTATGCTCACTCTTTCAGTCATCAT
>JASCZI010030388.1:51018-69456 GCA_036250425.1 Stylosanthes scabra | reverse complement strand
ATTACAAAAAATAGAAAAATCTAAAGAGATATATTAGCTTCTAATAATTATTAATTGAGTAAGAATAACTAAGTTTGAACATTTCTTTTTCAAAGAATAGAATTTTAAAATTAAACTATGTATCAACAGTAAAGTTAGAACACATTTATATTTATACAAACTGTTCTATAATTCATAAAATTTATATAAACTACTCAATAGTCCTAAATAAAAAAGAACGTAAGGAACAATGGCATAGATTATAATATTAATTATGCATAAAACACTCAAAATAAAAGTTGAAGTTCTTTAATAACAAAGCATGTTTACGCACATAGTGGAATAATTGATAGTATACACATACAGTACCTATTATCATGAACTAATTATGTAATAATATATTTTAATAAATAAAAAAAAGGATAAGAAATTTAAACGAGATAAAATGCAAGTTGGACATACCTCATCTGAGTTGTTATGATTGTCTTCTGAACAAGAACAACTGTGACTGATAACATCCTCAATAGAAGAATTTGATACACCATCAAAATCAACTGCCTCTTCCTCTTCCACGCAAGGCATCGAATTAAGATCAAAATCAAACTCCATTCTATAGAAAATTATTTGAATGAGAGTCAATGTTAACAAAGGTGAATAGAAAACAAAATGTTCAATGTAAATGTGACTAAAAGTTATTATGGTGTGGTCGCAATAAAAATACAATACCCATATATATAACTAAAAATTTTGAAATAAAAAAACAAAGCAAATCACATAAAATAAAATAAATAAATAAATAATATATTTTAATTAATGGTAAAATTGCTCATCATATCATATATTGTATAACAACATAATCAGAAAAGTAGATAAAAGATCATACCAATTGTTACTAAATAATAAACGTCAATAAAGGTTTTTAATTATGTTGATTCTATACATTCTTGTAGTTAATATGAATATATTTTAAATAACAATTGTAACTGACAAAAAATAACGGAAATGGAAGCATTTAAATGGATTCATTGTATATATAGTTATTGTTACCATTCAATGATTGCAATTGACTTAATTGATTATGTATAGATTGCACAGGCTGGTTAAGCTGCCTAGAAGAGAGAAATTAACAATATTTAATAGAAGTAAAAAAAAGGAAACTAATGGTAGTATATGGTCAAATTCTAATGTGTACCAAACATTTTCCATAAGCGGTTCTCTTTATGTAATGATGAGAAATCTTAATGTAATCTTAATGTATTTAATTTTAGATTTCAAGTTGACCAACATCAATGATAGTCATCATTACTCTAACATGTTTTTTATTTGAGATTATTTTTTATGGTCATGCTAGATAACCAATATAATAAACACAATAACAAAAAAATAATATATTTGTATACTCTCAGTGGTTGTGCGTGTATTAACATTACCTTCCACAATTAAAAGTCTCTTTTTATAACTTCTTTTATTATTTATTTCATTCTAATAAATATTTCAGAATCTCATTAAATCAAAACCCAACAAATCCTTAATCATATCTTTTCAATAAAAATGAAATCAATGACACTTAATTAACATCTCAAAAATTCAAAATTCCAAAACAACAAACCAAAAATTCACAATAACATTACAAATGCGGTTGAGAAATAAAAAAATAGGGCACATAAATCCTAGAATCCTCAAAAGATCGCAAGTGACCATGAAGTTAGAGATAAGATTACTTCATTACGTGCGCTAAAAGCAACCAATTGGAGTCACTAGCAACCACAACGAATATGTATGCTTTTCTTTTGCATTCATTTTTGCCTTATAATTCTTCCTTTTAATGCTATTATTCTGAATCCATATTTGTTGGATTCTTAAATTCTGTGCATTTTCTTCCCCCTTTATTGCATATTCCTCGTGCTGTTCTCACACCCACTGCTTGTAATTAATTTTTTTTGGCATTACTTTTTTTGTTATAATCTCTTCAAGCCTAATGTTTAACTTTCAAATTCTTTCCCGCGTCACACCTTTCTTTTGTTGTTTTTTAGTATTGCTTTTAGGTTTTTTTTAAACTCTTCTTGCATGATGTTATTTTCTAATATTCGGAAAAAAAAACTACTATATGTTAAAGAAGAATATAACTGGTTTGTAAGTGGATTTCAAAATGATGAATTAATACTGGTTTCTAAAGATTGGAATTCCATTTATATCCAAAAAGTTAAACATTGTTACAATATATTCCTCTTTTGCAATGAAGCAAGTGATTATGGTCTCCAATATATAGTCAATAACTCTATTATTCTAACAATTATTTTAATTATATTTTTTTATTGGAATTCATTAAAGGAATAAATAAGAAGTTTTTTTTTTATTGGAATCGTGATAGTACAAGCCCTCTCCCAAAACAAGAGTTGCTAGAAAAACATTACTCATGTATGACCGCATAAGAGTAACCCATTTTTGTTGTGTAAATGTTTCTTGTGTTTTCTAAGAACTTGTGGAACCAATGTAAATATAAATGTTATTTCTTTGTTTAAAGGGATGTTAAATCACAATTCAATATTGATGTGGTTCGTTTGTTTGTTTACTTCTTATGTTGTTGTATGTTATTTATTGTATTTTATGAATCGGGAATTTGAAAACTATCTGGTTTGTAGTAATCGAAACAAATGCAAGAAAATGCATCTTAAAGATCCTTGTACAAATTCGATAATAAAGTCAATTCTTAGAAGAGCTGAAGGGGCTGCAAAAGTACGACAAAAAACTAAACAGGAAAATCGTTGGTCATCTCATATATTATATTAAAGTTTAAGAATATGTTTTATGAATCTAAAAAATGAATGTTATTTCTTATAAATTATTTTATGAATCCTGCCATAATTATGTTACCTCATAAGAAAATTGATTGGTTCTTTTGCTATTATTTTTTCTCTTGTGGATCATACATACATAGTGAAAGTAAAGAGAAGTTATGGTTAGCAAATTATGGATATTAACGTTTGAATGTTATTTATACTGAATTTTGGATGTTATTTGAAGTAAATATTTACTAAATATACCATCATTATAATTCATAACGTCACAAGTTACTAAATATTTTGGAACTACAACTTATGTACCGTCTATGGATGTTATTTTAACATTAATCAATATGTTATTTCGAATTTCCAACGATGTTATTTACGTGAAAAAATAAATTTAATAAGAATGAATGGTGTAATTTGTTTCTAAGTCATGGTTCACTTGAAATTACATCATAAAAAATTGATAGAAAAAGACAACCAAGTTTAATTAAATATTGAATGTTATTATGTACTAATAAAAAAAACCAACACGAAATAAAATTGATATATAAAAAATCCTTAATAAGCTACTGCTTTGTCCACTGTCACAATTCTTAATGAGTGGTATTATCTTTTCAAATGATAGAGAAAGGTAATAATATTTTAGAATTTGTAAAAACAAAATGAGAATGTAGTATTAATATGAATAAAAATCAATAAGTAACAATCATCAATATAATGTAATTAATAATTTTGATTTTAAAATAATAAAAATAAAAATCAAGAAACGTTAGAAATAATAACTCACATGATTCCTTACACAATTAAAAAGGAATCATTATATAATTGAATGGGGCGCGTGACATATAATAGAAGGGATTAGCATCATATCATTAATTAAATATCAAAAAGGAAATTGTTGGTTGTTTTTGTCAAAATAGTGTTGGCTACCAAACATTTTTCTAATAAAAAATATGAAAGGGACTACTATGTTTTTGTTTCAAAGATTTGGTCAAAATCAAATTTATCATCGACTTTTTTTAAAAAAAAAATATCATTTTTATCTATGAATACTCGGAACGCTTACAAAATTATCATAGAAAAATAAAACTAAAGTTATATCATGAAAAATAAGTTTTCATTGACAAAATTACCTAAATACTAAAATTTTTTTAAAATTTCCAAATTATCCTTGTCATTAAGGCCATCAAACCTTCCCACCATTGAAAATTCCTCCAATTACCCTAAATGGCAACCCTTAAATGGTGGGGAGATTTGGTGGCAGTGGTAACAAAAATAATTGGAAAATTTTCAAAAATGTTTGTGTTTAGGTAGTTTTGTCACAAAATATTCATCTTTCATGGGTACAACTTTAATTTTATTTTTCTATCAATAATTTTATCAGCGTTCTAAATATTAATGGGTAGAAATGATAATTTTTTTCTTTTTTTTAATCAAAATACCACAAATATTTCAATTTGTTTTAAAACAACCATTTTTACCGTTTTACCCCTCAAATTTACTACCACTCATCCTAACACTACATTTCTTCTTCTTCTCTTCTCACATACCTTTATCCTGCTAACATAGATGTCAAATCTCTTTATTTAATTACTCTCCAGATCTCCAAAAACATGAACCATCTATATCAGCAGTGATTAAACAGTAAAAAAGGCTTTTTGTTATAGTTGCCATTTATTTTTCAAATAATCAGCTCCTTGAATATTGCACAAGAAGCTGCAACTAGAATTACATATTATGAATTCAAAATTTGTTATAGGTTGTTGACATAAACCATCTATCAGCACTGATTAAACAATGGATGAAAGACACGTTGATATCAAACAATTTCTGGAGTTTGTAGCTGAATGTTCACATAGCAGAATACAAAATAAATAAAAAGTTGATATTTTGGGATAATACTATTTAAACAAGTGATTTTGATCAATTAAATTCAATTAAGTCATTTATTATATACTAAATAGGACATTATTTCGATGTCAAATAGTATAAAAAATAACACCTAAATAAAATTTTATTTCACATTGAAATAGTCTTCTATTTAGCATAGAATAAATAACTTAGTTGGACTTAATTAGTTAAATCACTTGTTCACATAGAATTATTATATTTTTTATAGGCGTTAGATATGTAAACACCACAGACCTCTTATGGAATCAAATCAAAGGGACTATTGTTGTATTGTCTTTCTTTTTCTTCTTTGCATTTTTGGGCTGTGAAAATGGCCATATGAATTTACCATACACGGTTATCTGATTTTTGCTTGGAATTTGAAAAGGCTAAATTGGAAGCATCTGCTCACCCTTCTTTTCCCTTCTAATTAGCTGTTTGGGAAAACAAGCTAACCACCATTAATAAATAAAATAATCAACTCTTGTTGCTGCCGCTGGAGGAAGAGCCGTTGCCGTTGCCTCTGTCGAGCCGGGAAGAATGGAGCCACAGGACTGAAAAAGCACAATGGAAGGAGCGGAAGAGAGGGGAGACGCGATGGTGATGATGCTGCTTCCACTACCATGGCAGTCGTTTCCCTGCCGCCGCTGCCACTACACGAAGCTCACCATCTTGCTGGAACTTCTAGCATTCAGTCTTGCCACAAAGCTCGTTGTTCCCCTGCCTTTAAGAACAACGTTCAACCTTCTCTCTGAACTCTTTCTTGCAATGAGCTATGGTAACCATTTCATTCAGGCACCATGTGAAGGACGCTTAATCCCTTGAAAAAACAATGATAGAAACACAAGAATCTTTGATGACTTAATGGATTTGGGAGGAGATATATAGGTTCCACTTTGGGGATTTGAGGATTAGGGTTTTTGGATTTTGTTTTTCATTCATCATGTATAAACCAGAGAATCATATATACTAAAGGAAAGAGATGGTAATCTTTTCTAAAATGGTCATTTTAAATCGAAATGTAACATTTGTGATTAATATGACAAATAAAAATTGTCACCAAAAAATATGATAAATAAAAATTGTGACTAAATTGAGTTTCACCACACTAAAAGAAAAGAATAGTTATTCCAAATAGGAAATGATGTAATATTAACATAACATCTTTCTCCGTGCGGGTGAATACTACTACTGCGCAGAACTTGTTTTGTTTCTACATGTATAAAAAATGTGTTGTTATCTTTAAAGTTGTGACAAGTGTTCAAGGCAGTGAACCAAACATGACATATTGCAGTGGTTGTCACTTCAAACCAAGGTTCTGAAAATTAATAATTAAAAATTTTTAAGATTTAACCGTTTGACCGAAGGTTCAATCGAAATAATATTTTTTAATAAAATAATATATAAAATAAAAATAAAAACAAAAAATATAATTATATTATAACATAGACCTTAAAATGTCTTTTAAATTTAAAGTACTAAATCAACAAACTATTATAATTTTACTAAGTACAATATATAAAGTCAATATTAACTATTTTATATTAAAATAACTATTATTTTTAGAATTTAATAATTTATTAATTATTTATACTTATTATATTATAATATATACACATTTATTTATTGAAGAATAATATTAGTAAATATCATATAATCATGAAAAATAAATAAATAAGTTGTGATTAGAAAAAATATTTTAGTGTTTTTATTTTAATTTGTAATATATAATAAAAAAATGTATATTAATGATGATATACAAATAAAAATATAGTTAATTTATAAACAAGTGAGTGTAAATTAAAACTAAGATAAAATAAATAAATACAAACTAGTTAGAATTTAGAAGGAAGTTTTTCATAAAAATAAAGAATATTTCGACCTCCATATAGGCTGGTGGAAAAAAACAGAAAATAAGTTTGTGATTAATAAAAGTTTTAGTGTTTAGATTTTATTTCATAAATATTTTATAAAAATTAGTTTTATATTAATAATTACATACAAATAAAATCATAGTTAATTTATGAGTAAATGAGTCTAAATTAAAATTAAGATAAAATAAATATATATATATATATATATATATATATATATATATATATATATAATAATTTGTCAATATTCTCAAATTGCCTTATAGCCTGGTGGTCGGTTCACCGGTTTGATTCTCGTTTTCAAACAAATGAATTTTAAGCATCAATCGAACCGTAATTTTGGTTGGTTTGTGGTTAAATCGGTTCGATCGGCCAGTCCGGTCCGATTTTTAGAACTATGCTTCCAACAGTTTGGGCTACCCTTATGATCACGCGAGGAAGAAGGATGATTAGATTTAATCAATGACCTTAACACTAATAATTAGAGAAAGATTAGGAAGCCAAGAATGACTGTAGCCCACGGTGACCAATAACTCCTGTCATTCTCGTTCTTTTTCTCTTCCCCTTCCCTTTTCCTTCATCTTCTTATTCCCCTTCTCATATTCTTCATCATCTTAGTGTTTCAATAAATCCCAAACCACCAGACCTCAATCTTATATGAATCTGATTTACCACCTTTACTGCCAAACAAAAGTAAAGGAAGGGCGCCAAACAAAAGCAAAGGAAGGGCGGCAGCAAAATCATCATCATCGTGGAGTTTGAGAGTGTCTACAAGGTGTTTTTTTTGCGCTGCTCGCTGTGTTGTGGTGGTGTTGCTGCGGTTGTGGTGGTCCGAAGAGAGAAGAGTCGAAGTATTCATCAGAGGTGAGAAGTCAATGAACCAGTGGTTTTGTTTTCCTTCTTGTTTTTGTTGTTGGTGATGTTTTTAATTTCAGATGATAATTCTGCTCAATTTCGGATGATAATTGTGTTCAGTTTCGAATGATCATCATGTTTACTTTAGGATGATAATCGTGTTTAATTTTGGATGATAACTTATAATTAGATTTGTTGGCTACGTAATAGCTCCTTAATATTGGTTTCGTAGCATTACTCTAATAATTATCATTCTCGCTTAGTGACTTTAGAGTTTAGAACCAAATATAAAATTGAGCTAATTGTTTTGCTATTCTTTGGAAAATACAAAGGTAAATTATTTGAAAGTCCAAAAAAAGGGTAAATTATCATTTATTATGTATCATGTATCATGGCATAATAGATTTTTTCCACACTTTTAACACATAAAATAATCATATATTTGGATAAGAATAAATTTTATATATACGTTATGATTACACAAATATTTTACGAGATTTATAAATTATCATGCATGTATTTACTCTAATCAAACTCAACCAAATATTCTCAACTCATTCACACAGAAAAAAAAAAAGCGTGAAAACACGTGTGTTCTCATCTTCTCATTTTTGCAGTTATGCCTCCTTCTCTTTCTCCTTCTTTTTCTTTCTCCTACTGCATCGTCATCGTCGTTGCCGCTGTCGCTGTCGTCATTGTCGTTGCAGCCGCTATCATCGTTGTCGTTGTCGTTGCTGCCGCCACCAACAGATTTTTGTTCGTATCATTGTGTCTTCTTCTTCTTCCTCTTTCTCCTCCTTGTTCTTTTACTACTCCTTCTTCTTCTTCTTCTTCCTCCTTCTTTTTTGCTTTTTTCAAACGCCGAACCGAATTTTCTAAAGAAAATAAAGTGGATTTCGTTGGAAAAAAAACCAAATTTCTTTGAAAAAATAATTGCTTTTCATTGAAAAACAGAACAAAATTTCTTTAAAAAACAGAAACGAATTTCTTTGAAAAGGAGAACTGGATTTCTTCTTCTTCTTCTTCTTCTTCTTCTTCTTCTTCTTCTTCTTCTTCTTCCTCTTTCATTTTCTCCTCCTCCTCCTCCTCCTCTCCTCCTCCTCCTCCTCCTTTGCTATTTTTTTCAACAAAAATGAACCGACTTTTTAATGAAAATGAAATGAATTTTGTTGCAAAAAAAGAATTGAATTTCGTTGAAAAACAGAACTGAATTTCATTGAAAAACATAATCAGGTTTCTTTGAAAGGGAGAATCAAATTTCTTCTCTTCCTCTTCTTCTTCTTCAACATCATCATCTTCTTCTTCTTCCTAGTCTCTGTGTTCTCCTTCTTCTGCTTCTCCATCCCCCTTCTCCTTCTCCTCCTCTCCTCATACTTCTTCTTCTTCTTTGTTGATGCGTCGCTGCTACCACCATCATCTTCCTCCTCTTCCTCGTTTATGTCGTTGTCATCATCGCTAGTCGTCGTGGTCTTCTTCTTCTTCTTTTATGAGTCGAAAATAAAATTAATATGAGAACAACGTAAAAACATAAAACGAGTGGGAAAAAAGAGCTTGGTTAAACTTGGTTGATAAGAGACTTGATTGTCTAGAATTATTGATAAATTATATATAATCCCAGTACCATTCCCCAATAAAAATAGAAATTATGAGATAAATTAATTATCTAGAATTTGAATCAAAATTCTTCAGTGAGATTTTCCTCATTTTCTCACTTTACTCATTTTTTTTTTTTTATTTTAGAGGATTCAAATATTTAGAATTTAATTTAAATATATGATACTTTATATTAAAATAAAGAGTTATGCTAGATGTATATAAAAATCAACCACACCAAATCAATTATCAATATAAAATACATATTAAAATATAAAATATATATTATTATAAATTCAAAAATTCTATTTGCACACTAAAATTAGTCACCAAAATTAGGCACCATGTATTTATATATGAATACATGTATAGTTTTATCATTTTTAATATGTATTTTATATTTTAATGTGTATTATACACTAATGACTAATTTTAGTGGCTGATTTTAGTGTATATATAGCATAATCTTTCAAAATTACATAATCAATATATTTATTTATACACAAATAATTAGTGGCTAATTTGAGTAACTTAATTTTGGTGTCCAAATAGTTTTTTTATAAAATAAAATATGTCAGACATTTATTACTTTTGTTAAATATATGTATAATTAGAAGGAAAAAAACATACGTATAATTAAATTTGTTATGAGATAATAATAATAATATATAAACAATAATTTTAGGGATAGAACTACTTTAATCTATCAAATCTAACCAAGCCGTTTTTTTTAGCACACACCATTCTTCTTAGTTCTTTTTCCATCTTCTTCTTTGCATTTTTTTTCTGCTTCTAAAACCAAAAACAATAATATAAAATTAACAAAAAACAAACAAAACAACAACAACAACAGCATGCATGCATGTGGAACTCAAAGAAGAGATTAAAATCAATCTGAGATTAGTTTTCAAACAGTATTAAAGATAAGTTAAAAGAAAATTTTAATGATTTATATTTAACAGATAATCTGCTAATCTAAATAATTTTTTTTGAGATTTTGACTTTTTTTAAAAAAAAAAATTACTTACTAATTAGTTAATTTAATCATTTAACTCTTATAAATAAATATTCAAAACTACTCGCTAATTTATTTTTTTATATCATTAATACCAGGTGTTTTAAAAAAAAAAAAAAAGGCTTCCTCTCAAATTTCTCAAGGTCATTAGTAATCCGCAATTACTTATATAAAAACAAAAAAAAAATGAAAACTAATTCAAGATTTTACTCCAAATCGGCGATACTACATGGTTGAATAGGCTAATAGGCTAGTAGGAGATGCTGAAACCTCATCTTTCCTCTCTGCTAGGGCTTATGGCCAAACAGAAAGAGAAAGTGTAGTGACCCCCACCAAACCTTAATGTTCTGGATCCTTTTCTTAACAGAATCGTGATTTGCCATGGTGCTGATCAAATCCTGTTACCAAAACCAGTGAAAAAACTTAAACAAAACAAACACACAGCCTGTAAACTAAAAAAAAATGGAAGCATCTACATCAACATAGATAGAAAAGAGTCAAAAAACACAAGAAGAAGAAGTAAGTGAAGAAGAATCCCTAATAGTCTATGATGAGAAAGACATTGAGGAAGGAGTACAAAAGTGTGAGTTCAGTAATCAGTATAATAGGCAAGCTGGTCACTGAAAAACCTATTAACCGAAGCTGGGTGTACAATGCAATGCTGAATATATGGAAGAAACTAGAGGGCTTTCAGATAAAGGAGATCAAAAGCAAGTTGTACCAGTTCTTCTTCAAAAAGGAGATTGACATGAAGAGAGCTCTTAGAGGAAGTCCTTAGCTATTCAGAAACTCATGGCTGCTCCTGGAGAAATGGGACAGAGCCACAGATCCGAAGGCAATGAACTTCAACAAAGTAGTCACAAATGTCCAGATCTGGAACCTACTTGAACACTGCAAAACAACAAAGTTGGGAAGAAAGTTAGCAGCAACATTCGGGGAAGTTAAAGAGTGTGACATCTTTGATGGAGGGGAAGAACTAGAACTTTTCTAAAAGCAAAGGTGGAACTGAATGTACCTATCAGAAAAGGAGCCAATATAGGGAACAAGGAAGATGGAGTTACCTGGGTTGACTTCAAGTACGAAAAACTACCAACGATATGCTATTGCTGTGGGAAGATAGGTCATGATAAAGCAAATTGTGCCTGTTTGGAAGAAAAGGAGGAAGGAAGAAAAGTCAGATCAAAAGAGTTGGGAGCATGGATAAGGGCAGACACAATAGGAACAAAAGTGGAGGAAAAAGGATCATGAAAAGAAGGGGAGACTGAAAGGAGTAAGAAAGAACAACTGAAGAGAGAAAAGGATAGAGCAAATCACCAAAAGCTGATGGAGAAACTTAACAATCTCACCATGATAGACAGAACAGAGGGAAGGGAGGAGGGAGTGGAAGTTATTAGAAAAGAAATAAGTAAATAATAGAATAACCGAAAGAAGCAGGAGAACCAACTAGTCAAGCAGGGAAGAGTAGCAACAAAGCCAAAATCACACACACAAAAGAAAAAACAGAGAAAAAAGAGCAAAAAGGGGAAAAACAACAAAAGAAATAGAAGAGAAGGGCTAGAGAAGTTGAGGATAGGGAGAAGATGATGGAAAGTGAGAAAAGGGGGAGGCAAGAGGAAACCAAAAGCTGCAGAGATGGAGATCGATGAAGGAGAGAAAGCATCAAAGAAAACTCATGTGACCACAGAATTGGCAGAGGCTGTTAGTCAGCCCTGCCAAGCACACTGAGGCTCATTAGCTGGAACTACCGTGGGCTTGGGAACCCATGGGCAGTGAGAGCTCTGAGCAAACTCTTAAAACAACAAGATCCCAACCTTGTGTTCCTTATGGAAACAAGGAGAATGGCAGAGGAGATGAACAGATTGAGATGGAAAGGGGGCTTAGAATGTGTAATTGCCTTAGACTGCACCAGAGAAGGCAGGAGTAGAGCAGGAGGCCTAGCAGTGTTATGGAGAAAAGACCTGAAAGTGGAAGTATCCTCTATGTCACCAAATCATATTGACATGATTTTGAAGGAAGAGGGGCAGAATGAAAGTTGGAGGGCTACTGGTTTCTACGGCTGTCCTGAAGCAATAAATAAACACAAATCCTAGGAGCTCTTACATTCTCTTGGCCAATCAAACAACATGCCTTGGATGGTGTTTGGGGATTTCAACCAAGTCCTTGACCCAAAAGACAAACAAGGAGGACTGCCAGTCACATACACCCAAATAAGAGGCTTTAAAGAGGTAATTCAAACTAATGAATTATTAGATCTTGGTTTTATAGGTCACGGATTCACTTGGTCAAACAACCAAGCTGGAGAACACAATGTTCAGGAAAGATTGGATAGGGCAATGGCAAACATTGATTGGAAAGAAGCCTTTCCAAGAATAGTGGTGCAGCACCTACAACGATACAAATCTGATAACTGCCCTATCCTAGTGGATTTGACTGGGGACTCAACCAAGAAGAAGAAGAGACCGAATCTGTTTAGATTTGAAGAAACCTGGCTTGAGAGAGATGATTGTCAAGAAATTTTCCAGAAAACTTGGCTTCCGGGAGCTATGGATATAAGGCTGAAGATGGAGAATTGCTCGGGAAGTCTACAGGAGTGGGGACACAAGAACTTTGGCAACATCCCAAAGGCTATTAGGGATCTGCAGACTGATCTTCAAGAGAACCAATCCTTTCCCCAAACAGAACCAAATATAGCAAGAGGCAAAGATATCCAGAAACAACTTGATGATTTGCTAAAGCAAGAGGAAATCCGGTGGGCTCAACGATCCAGGGCTACTTGGCTAAAAGCGGGAGACAGAAATACAAAATTTTTTCATCAAAAAGCAACACAAAGGAGGAGAAGAAATAGGATCACCAAGATACATGATGATGCAGGTATTTGTTTTGAGAATGAGCAGAAAGTGGAAGAAGTTATAACTAATTATTTTGGGAGCTTATTCACAGTAGAATCCACAGACAGAATTAAAGAAGTTACTCAAGTGGTCCAGGGAAGAATAAATCAAGAAAGACTAGAATTTATTCAAGCAGATTTCAGTAAGGAAGAAGTGAAGACGGCTCTATCCCAAATGATCCTACCAAAGTGCCCGGCCCAGATGGACTCCCTGCCTTGTTTTGTCAGAAAATGTGGTTTATGGTGGGTGATGATGTCACAAAGTGGGTGTTAGACTATTAGATGTGTTGAACAACGAAAAAGATCCAACAGAAATGAACCACACGTTTATTTGCCTAATCCCAAAAATTTCAAACCCAACCCACACCAAGAATTACAGACCAATCTCTTTATGCAATGTTCTTTTCAAAATAGCAACAAAGAAAATTGCAAATAGACTGAAGGTGATACTACCAGAGATTGTGGGGGATTATCAGAGTGCATTTGTGCCTGGAAGACTAATCACGGACAATGGAATTGCAGCTTTTGATGTTTTTCACTTTTTGAAGAAAAAGAAGGAAGGCAGCAAAGGGTATTTGGGACTCAAACTAGATATGGAAAAGGCATACAATATAATAGAATGGCCATTTCTAATTTCCATCCTAAGGTCTATGGGCTTCCCTGATAAGTGGAAAGATTTGATAGAGAAGTGCATTAGCTCAGTGTCCTTTTCCATTTTGATTAATGGCTGCCCATCAAAGACTTTCAAACTGGATAGGAGTATTAGGCAGGGAGATCTGCTCTCGCCATACTTGTTCATCCTCTGTGCAGAGGTTTTCTCAGGTCTGCTAATCAGAGCTCAAGAGAGGAAAAGTGTACAGGGCATTAGAGTTGCAAGATCTGCCCCAGAATTATCCCACATTTTCTTTGCAAATGATAGCATGATTTTCTTGCGATCCTCAGACCAGAGCATCCACACAGTGATAGAGATTTTGAGAGACTACCAACAGGCTTCGGGACAGAGGATAAACTTGGATAAATTGAAAATTTTGTTTAGCCGAAACGTACCTCCTACCAGACAAATGCTCATCGAAGATTGGTTCAAAATTAAGGCTGTTGAGTCTCACTCGAGATACTTAGGCCTACCAACTATTGTTGGAAGATCTAAGAAGCAAATTTTCGATTTCGTCCAAGAAAGAACCTGAAAGAAGTTAAAAGGTTGGAAGAAAAAACTCTATCAAAGGTGGGGAAGGAGGTTTTGATAAAATCAATGGCCCAATCTATTCCTACTTATGTAGTCGAATAGAAAGTATGGTTAGCAATTTCTATTGGGGCAGCAAAGATGGTGAGAGGAAGGTTCATTGGGTGGCTTGGAAGAAGATGTGCAACTCAAAAGAGTATGGAGGGCTTGGTTTTAGAAGTTTCGAATCTTTTAACAAGCTCTCCTCGGCAAGTAAGGATGGAGATTGATCACTAAGCCAAATTCCCTAACAGTAACAATTCTAAAGGCAAGATACTTACAGAGGAAATGTTTCACTGAATCTGACAGGGGCTACAATCTGAGTTTTACATGGGCTAGCATTTGGGGAGCAAAGAATGTTTTAGAGCTGGGAGGAGTCTGGTGGATTGGTAATGGCAGAAGCACCAGAATCTGGAAGGACCCTTGGCTTCCTAACCAAAACGGGTTCAAGATTTGGTCTCCGAGAACTGGTTTTGAAGAGGAAGCTACTATGGACACACTGATAGACCAAGACACACTCAGCTGGAACAGACAACTAATCACAGATACATTTCTTCCATTTGAGGCTAACCAAATCCTAGCTCTACCCATAGACATGCAGGGAAAAAATGATAGCTACTATTGGAAATTCAACAAAAAAGGGGAGTATGAGGTCAGAATTGTTTACCACACAATTAGAGCCCAACACCAGAGTGGAACCTGTAGCAGTGGGATGGATGATCTTGAGAAAAGAAGATGGAAGCAGCTCTGGAAAATGAGATTACCCCCAAGAACTCAGAATTTCATGTGGAGGCTTCTACAGAATTCCCTGCTAACGAAAACCAACATCCAGAGAAGAGGAATTAGAGGAGACCCGATATGCCCTAGATGCTCACTAAGAGAAGAAAGTGACTCTCACCTCTTTCGGGACTGCCGCTCGACACAACGCTTCTGGTTCTCCTCTTCTTTCAATTTGAGAACAGAAGCGGTGGTGGGCTCACCCCTATTGAAGTGGATTGCAGATACCCTCGACCAAATTGAACCTGAAAGGAGAGGCCTCTTCCTGTGTTGCCTCTACAGCATCTGGCATGGTAGGAATAAGCTTCTCTTCGAAGCTGAAGAACTCTCGCCGATGGAGCTTTTGGACAGAGCAACAGCCTCCTTTGTCTCTGCAATTGCGCCGTCGCCAAATCCATCCACATTGCTCCTTGGACCACCACCAGGGAGTCAAAGCCCCTCGTCTTGGAATCCACCTAGCTCGGGAAGATTCAAAATCAATGTGGATGCAGCAAACGATAATGGAGATAGAGGAGGAATTGGTGTGGTAGTTAGAGATAGTTATGGAGTAGTGATGGTGGCAGCCACGTTGGAAGCAAATTGTTCCCTTTCTTCTAGAGAAGCTGAGGCCTTGGCTATCTATCAGGGGCTTAATATTGCAGCCCAAACAAGTTTTTTGGAGATAGAAATTGAAAGTGATAACATGGAGGTAATTAGAGCCCTAAATTCCAATGACTATTTTGGTGGGCCTTTTGGTGGTTATATAGAAAACTGTAAAGCCCTTTTGCCTTGTTTTAGATTTTACAATATAGCTCACGTTAAAATGAATGGGAATTTAGTTGCCCATATCTTGGCCAAATTGCTCTTACTAGTCCAAATTTGACGTGGCTAGAGGAGACACCAATACACATTTGTAATCAGGTCCATCTTAATTTATTGGGCCTCCCTTGTGTTTAATACAATTTCTCCCTTTCAAAGAAAAAAAAAAGGCTAATAGGCGAAGAGGCCCAAATCCCCCTCGGATTAATAGGCTAAAAGACTAACTATTTTACTGCAGTACATATAACACCCCAATATGGCTAACCGCGCTGCGGACGCGTTCGGCCGATATTGTGACGTTACAGACACTCAACTCCTACTCGTAAACTAGGGGTTTCCAAAACTTTTTAGAAAGCAACTTCATTTATTATACAGAAATAGAGTTTCATACACAAAATAGAGCCATACACCTCCATACATCACTCAATATAGTACAATAGTAGTATTTATATACATATATGACCAAACGGTTCAGTGTACAACACAACGGAACCCGCGAAGCTTGGGTTCGACTCTAAATACATAAAACCCTAGCTTACACTCTAAACCTTGACTCTCTCTAGTTCTCCGGAACATACGCAGTGAATAGCTTGACCAAACGGAGAGACTAGACCATAGCAACATACACATGCTTCGCCACTTTCCAAGCTTGAACCGGAACCTGAAAAGTCTCAACAAATACGGAATGAGAATCCCCAACCATGGATTCCCAGTACGGATAAAGCGCCTAAACTATAATAAATAAGCTAGTAGGACCACACGAGGCAATCCTACTCTTCACTCGGGTTTTACCTTTCCTTACCATCGCAACATGCAACTCTCAAGCCCATTCCCCGTTCTCTAACCCTAAGTTTCACACACATTCCAGTTATTCCTTGTTTCCTTTACCCGGTATCACTAGCATACATCCTTCTCTTCTACTAGTTCTTTAACCTATCATAATTCCTTTCATTCCTATCAACACAATCATACATGCAAGCATACAAGTAAATCACATACAAGCACGCAAGAACAAGTAGCAAGTAGCATACACAATTCACACAAGCACACTCAATCAATGTCAAACATATGAATATGATGCATGCCTGTTCCCTACGGCTAAGGTGAGCTCACCCGGTCGGTTATCTTAGCCACCCAACCGGTCCAGTACATGTCCCGAACCACTACCGTACGCACTTCCCCGGGGACAACTCGCTCATTGCCCCGAACGTTTACGTTCTTATCTCATATATATAATGGGGGTTTCCTCCTTTCTCATATATTGTACGCCGGGACGTTGGCCCTACTGACCCCCCATGGCACGCACTACGCCGGTAGCCCGCTATTGTCGTAAGCCGGGTCGTCAGCCCTCAGGCCCCCACTTGTCACTTCGGCTCACGTTATGTCATCACGGTGATATTCTTCCTCCTAACGAGGGGATTAAAGCTCTATACATAAGTCGTATTATCATTTCACAAAAACAGCGTGCAAGAGATCCTTGCTATCCACAAAACACTTTCAAAAGCAAAGACATACCTTCAAAATCGATTCCGAAGAGGAAGAATCGACTCTAAGGAAGTTTTGAGTGTTAAATCTAAAATCAGGCACAAGTGAATCGATTCTGGAACTCCCCGAATTGACTCACGGACCTCTCTTTAAACCAGTTTCAAAAGCAGAATCGATTCAAGCCTCAGCCGAATCGATTCACTGCAACCTTTCTTCAAATCAAAAGCCTCTGTGAACCTATGAATCGATTCTACTAGTCTTCGAATCGACTCAAAACACTTAGAAAACTTTTTCAAAAGAAGATCATCACACGAATCGATTCTTCCGGTCTAGAATCGATGCATATGACGACCGAATTGGCCTCTGTGATAATCTGAATCGATTCTCAGGTCATGGGAATTGATTCTTTTCCCTCAAAATCTCATTTTTCTTAGAAAAAGGCTTAAAGAATCGACTCTGTTGCAGGGAGAATCGATTCTCAGGAGCTCTGCTGCAAAATTGCAGATTTGCAAAGTTCAAACCTCTCAAACCTTTTGCTCCCTAGGCCAATTCCTACCAATTTCAAACCATTTTATAGATTTCAAAACATACTTTGAAAAGCCTCTCGTTTGGAACCATTCTCTCGTTTAAAACCAAGGTTACGGCTCACCGAAGTTCGCCCGAAAACCTATTTTCCTCTCTCAAAACCTCTTCTAAAACCAGTTTAGGACTCTCTCCACGATTCTCATTTCCTTTGCCCCTCGGGCCTCATGTTTCTAAAACACCGCCTTATATATATATGCTTTTTTTTCCGTTTTCACAATATATTTGGCCCACGGCCTCAATTCAATAATCATATCATCAATCATCATCACATATCATCATCAATCATCATCATATCATATTCCATCATCATCATATCATCATTAATCATCATTATCCTATCATTTCTCATCATCAATCATGCATCATTATGTTATTCATCATCAATCACCAATCACACACTTAACACATGCAATTCACTTGTTTTAGCCTAACTTTCATTCATTTTATCACATATTTGCAAGCTATCCTAGGTTCACTATCCTAGATGCTCATACTAGATTATTTCTTGCAGTAAAGAATCTAAATCCATACCTGGACGCCAAGCTCAATGCTCACACGCGATGTTCTTCGCGCCATCGAGCATCCAAGTACACCATCTACTCAATCTCAATCCTAGGCACAAGCTCTACTTGCACATTCACCATCAATGGTGACCTATAACACATGTACATACAAAAACACCAAATTCCATT
>JASCZI010030388.1:28298-46750 GCA_036250425.1 Stylosanthes scabra | reverse complement strand
TTTTATTATTTTAAAAAAAAAAAAAAAAAAAAAAAAAAAACAAGCTGCAAGAAAGTAGCACCCTATATGATGAAGCCTAATAGTTGATCTTTCATATTTAGTAGCAAATTAAACTATAAGAGCATAAAGGAAAGCTATCAACAAAAGCGGAAACTAAATCAATGAATCAAAATAACAAAAATAAAAATAAACAATGAATCTGATACAATTATGCGGAATCAAAACACAGCAAAGAAAGCATTGTAAAGTCAATAGCTAAATAAACACAAGAGAGGAGACAAAATCATTTTGAACCCACTACAAACACCAAAATAGAATAATAAAATAGAAATTAAAATCATGCTTTGACATAAGCACAATCAAAATCAAGACCTTAGCTAAATCATGAGATTCTAAAATGAATCCACAACAACAGAAAAAAAAAACAAAAAAAAAAATCAAGAAGAAGAAAATCAATTACATAGAAAGAAGACCAAAGAGGCATGCTAGAGAGAGAGAGAGAAAGAACCTTGTTGTTGTTGGTGTGTGAGAATTGTGTGGAAGTGAAAAAAGACCTTTCCTGCAGCAAGTGGCACCCATAATCCAAAAACTTCATTGCATGAAACAAAAACAATCAGAGTCGCTTCATTTTGCAACAAAGCAAATAGGGGCAATCAACAAAATTGTTAATTAATTATATTATCATGAATTCATTATCCATCAAAGAAGGAGAAAGGGACAAAAAACATGAATTAGGTCAAAGCAGCTGTCGTGAGCACATGACTTCTGTCCAAGTAAACTCTTATTCTCTAAATTAATAAATGTTATATTCTTTTTCGGCTCTTTTGCAAATCACTGAAATAGATTTGAAGTAATGTTGGAGATTGAAATGTTTATAAAATTTACTCAGCCGCGGTTGCTAGAAGAGCCTTTGCAGGCATAACTTTTCCTGTGGCAGGGTCCAAAACACAATATTCACTTTCAAGGCTAAACATATGAATTACAAAGTAATTGCATGAGATGCTGAAGACATTACATACTCTGCATAAAATTGTATTTGACAAATCAATAGATGCAACTAAAAAAAGAATTTCCCACCTTAACTCATGTAGCTGCTCTTTGCAAACAATTCCGGCCTATAAAGAGGGAGCATGACCAATTCCTTTGAGGTGTCCTTCAATTTCATATACAAAGTCAACAGGTTTAGAATTCCGCGGCTAGCACTAAAACATGAAGAAAGTAGCAGATCATACATGGGAAAAAAAAAGTTCTCAAGGCATGACAGTCTAATAATCACTACAATCCACATTATCTATTTGACGTTGTTATTGCACGAATAAGTTCATGTGAAGATAAAATAGACTTCAAATGTCTAATTAAGACTTCTTTTATCATGCAAATACTCAAATTCCTTGGCTGCGCCAGCAACGATTTTCATCCTTGTATTCCAACTTATGGGTCTTTTTCCCGGTGGAAGATCTAAGGGAACAAGCCTCACAAAAATAAGAGATGGATTATGAAAAGCATCACATCATTCTACTCCAAATGAATCAAAGTTCTTAGAATGTGAGTATGTACCATGTAAATGGTTCTCCAAAGATCCCAATAGCATGTACTCATAAACCAGAAGCCTCTGATCTCCCTCGGCACATTACCCAATTGACTTGACAAGATTAGGATGATCTACCATACTCAATGTCAACACTTCTATAACAAATTCCCTAGTTCCTTGAACTCCGTGGGGGTCAAGTTGCTTTATAGCTACAACCTACATCAATAACAACAAATCTCAACCTCAACACATACATGCCAATAGCTGAATTAGAATGCATCCACATTAATTTCTTTTTTTATTCCTTGACAAACCTGGTTTATCATGTCCAAATGGCCCTTGTAAACCTTCCCAAACCCTCCTTCACCAAGAAAACAATCTTACCTGAAATTCCCTGTTGCAGCTGTAAGCTCATCAAAAGTAAAGGTCATGGCTTTGTTGACGTTGCTGGTGTTGCCATCATCCTCTCTCAACTTCAACTTCTTCACGTCTAAAGAAAGTTGATTTTTATCATCATTGGAATTGCCTTCTCTTTTACCATTCGCTCTCCCATTCAATTCAACTTTGGCCTTGTTCTTATCTGCACACAAACACAAACAAACCAAAATAAAAAATAAGCGAATAAATAAACAAAGCAAAACATAAAGGAAGAAGACCCTTATTAAAGGCCTAAACTAACACACAAAAATGCATAGCATGTTGCCCCCAAATGCCAGAAGAAATTATTGATATTAATCTGAAAAAATAAAAAACTATTCCATAAAAGGACAATCCCTTATTCGGATTATGTATTGGACCATTCCATTTGCATCCATGCAAGCAAAGAAGAAAGATACAAAAGAAAAGGAATATATAAAACATAAGCAAAAATATCTAAGGCATCCCTGTTAAAAACACATCATCATCATCGTACAACATTTCGAGACATACACAGACACAGAGAGAAAAAAAGGAAGGGTTTTCAGATGTCAAAAACAAACTAATCACTAATCAAATTCAGAATTACCATTTTTGCTTAAGCCACAAAATTTTTTCCTGAAAACATGCCTCAAAAAGGTCTTCAAATGTCTAATTAACACACACAAACCCTAAACCCCAAATACCAATATAATCGCACAATTATTAACATTTTTCTTAATTAAAAGAAAAACAGTGATCATGATTATATATTACCAAATATATGAATTACATTAGTATACAAGTTTTTAATTTTTATTTTCAACTTCTTTACTAGATTCTTGGATCTTCCCTTGATCCTTGTGGTAGAAGACAAATATATGGCAATAGCAAACAACAGGAAATTTATGCAGCTTGCTTAAGTAAAGATAATCCTAACTAACAAGGGGCAAATTCATAATGAAACTACTTTATTAACACTATTACTTCCTTCTTCCTTTCCCTTTTTTTTTAGTACTACAAGTAGTTGATTAAGATAAATTGACAGAATTACAAAGTGATTTAATTAGGAAGGAATAATTCTATCTACAGCTTGCTGTTCCATGAAGCCAAACATCACTTGATAACACAATTCGACAAGTTCATAGATGGAGTGATAGTAGCAGAACAATGTAACCAATGAGATAGGCAAATTGATGATGAAGAACCCTAGAAATTGACCAGCGACGATGAACCACAAGAGTGCTTCAAATGCAATGAAACCTGAAGCGTGGAAGAGAACAATAGTTAGGGTGTTGGGTCTGGGTGCCCTTTTTGCAATCTCGTGGCAAATTTTGGAGACCAAATAAATGAAGACGGCTAACTTGTGTTGTTGATAAAGATTACTGGGTGCGGTTAAGTTTCCATTCATGACAGCAATTGCTGATAACGCCACTTTTATGAGACAACCGTAGATGCAATTATTGGTTTCGCTCTCACTCACAACGTTGCTGCAGAGAGTCATGAATCACACGCGCCTAGGGTTAGTTATGTGAAGGGGCTAATGAATGAAGAATCAAAACTTTGATCAATTGATGTACATCAGAGTTTAATCCTTGTCTTTATCAAACGAAAGTTTAATCATTATTATGTAATGAGTAACGATTAATGAAAGACAAAAAAAATGAGCAAAAACATATATAACAGTACAACTATATATGAATTACATTTAAAACTTAACTGAAAATTGAAAAATTGAACTCAAAAGTCAAAATAAAGAAGAGTAAAAATGCAGCTTCACTGTTTATTATTTACTCTTAAGAAAAGGAAAGAAAGGAAGAAAAACTTGACGAGAAATATGATTAAAGATGAAAATATTCTAGTCTTTTCATACGTTAACATTAAAGAATAAAAAATATAAGTAACCAATCATTTTTAAATAAATAAATCAGTCAACAAAAAAGAATATTCATAACTACTGTTAATAGAACATTCACAATAAAAGTTATAGAATATCCAAAACTTAAAATAATTATATATCAGTCAACTTTAAAAATGAAACATATAATATAAAACCTAAAAACAGAACATCCGAAACCTAAATAAATAAAACATCTAATTCAAGTTGTTGGCTGATATTAGTTAAATTTTTATTGGTTATCTAATATTATTTTTAAAGAATATATGAAGTAATGTAATTCATAATTTAAAATTTTTAGATAATAATTTAATAAAAACATATGCACATAGTATTACCTCTCCATTATTGTGCTGCCTCCCTCTTCAGTTGTTTGCTATTTTTGGTTATGAGCCCAAGGACCAAAGACTTTTTTCTATTTATAATGTCGAATTTAATTTTGATGTAAGATGTTTTTATATGTGCACTAAGACATGTAATACTATATCATAAAAAAAAATTTTATTGATCTATAATTAATTATTTAAAAGAATGGATATAATTATATAATTGTGTATACACTATTAATATATTAAAATTAAATTCTTATAATGTTAGTGTACGTACAATGTTAGTATGTCATCATGTTTCTTTAAGGGCGGCATTATGTGGATAGTAGAAACTATACATGGGTGTTAATGGATTGGATCAAATCTATATATTTATGGTGTCTATCGAATTTAATCCTAAAGTTGAGTATGATCCTGATTTGTATATCCAGTTATCCACATATCTGAAAAATAAAAATAAAAAAATTTGATAGTCATAAGCATAATTTTTCTTTTTTTAGTTGTTATTATTATTTATTAATTACTATTGAATTAAATATATAATATTAGATATTATAAATATATAATTACAAATGTTATTTATATAAATTTATAGATATTAAATTAAATATATTAATTTTAAATTAAGACTATCTATCATTACTCTAAAAATATATACTCTAATTCTTGTTTTATTTCAATTAATAATTATTATTCATATATAAGTTGTACTACATATTTTATTTTGTTATTCAATAAAATTCTATTTTATAATATTTTAAGAGTAAACAAGTTCAAAAGAGTGAAAAAAAATTATTGACATTTTTTTCTAGAAACAAGATTTTTTTTTTGCTAACATTAGATCACATTTTTTTAAAGTAAAAAAAAATAAGAAATTAAGTGATTAATTATTTTTAGTTAATATAGGGAGGCTGATATATAATACAAATTATAAATTTAATTATGATTAATCCCTTATTTTAACAGATTAAATTTAATTATGATTAACCCCTTATTTTAACAGATTAAGTCACCTCATTTTTACAGGATTTTTTCATTAACACACATTAAGTAAAATCTAATTTTTAAGAATTTAAGATTTATGATTTATAATTTGGTAGTTAGGATCGAGAATTTATAATTTGTAGAATAAAAAAATAATTAATATTAGAAAACAAATTGACTTTTGAATTGAATTCACAATTATGCTATTTGCACAGTAAAATTCAATCACCAAATTAATTATCAATATAAAATACATGTTGAAATATAAAATATATATAAAAATAATGTAAATAATATATATATACATAATAAATACTTAATGGTCGATTTGGAGATTCGATTTTAGTGTATAAATTGTATTTTTGTAAAAAAAAAATACATAAATTATCATCTCACCCTACCAAGTAAAATGAATAGTATATATCTAATCTTCTTATCAAAATTAAAATGTCATGTTTACTCTTTAAAATTAAAGATGTATGCAATGCAAGGTTTAACAGCTAAAAACATCACAGAATCAAAGCAATTATTAGATTAGATTTTTTTGTGTGTGTGACAAGTTATTACTTATTAGATTAGATTTGGTTTCAATAATAGTAGGATAGATAATATCCCCTCATGTTTTTTTTAGCACCAACCTAAGCAAAAATAACAACAATTCCTCCCTCCAAAAACTTCACCGCCACAGAGTTTCTCACTCTGCATCATCCATTTTCTTCCTTCTTCTCTCTGCCTCAGCTCTATCCCTCAATCCTTAAACTCGCAAAAAAAAAAAATAGCAATATAATATAATAAAAACCTTCCCTCTTTGTAATTTCTCTCATAAACTTTCCACCCCATTAATTATCCTCCGTAACAAGGAGGAAATAAAAAGAAAAAAGAAAAAGCAACTTTATTTAACAAGAAAAAAAAAAAAGAAAAAAAAAAACAGTTAACAATAATGAAGAGTACAGGGAAGGTATTCACGTTTGGTTTGATAGCATTCTGGTATTCATCAAACATTGGAGTCTTGTTGTTGAACAAGTACCTGTTAAGCAACTATGGATTCAGGTACCCAATCTTTCTCACACTGTGCCACATGATGGCGTGTTCGATCCTCAGCTACGTAGCCATTTCATGGATGAAGATAGTGCCAATGCAAACGATCAGATCAAGGGTGCAGTTCATGAAGATATCTTCATTGGGACTCATATTTTGTCTCTCTGTTGTTGGAGGGAACATATCTCTTCGATACCTTCCTGTTTCGTTCAACCAGGCCGTCGGCGCAACCACGCCGTTCTTTACGGCGGTTTTCGCCTATTTTATGACTCTCCGGCGGGAGGGTTGGGTCACCTACATCACGCTTGTTCCTGTCGTTACTGGTGTTATGATTGCTAGTGGGGTATTATATATTACTCTTTTTCTCTCTCTCTTATTAATTCATGATAGTATTTGAAAATCGTTAGATAACAATTTCCTCAAATATATCAACTCATCTCACAATTTTCAACTATCAATATTTGTTTTCATAAAGTCAGAATATAAACATTTGTTTCTATATAAGTATATTTTGAATTAGTTTTGGCCTTTAAATTAAGCATAATTGCATGATTAGCCGTTTATTTATCTTGTTACATTCATACTAATATTTTTTGTCTCTTACATGAACGAAGGGAGAGCCAAGTTTTCATCTATTTGGATTCATAATGTGCATCAGTGCTACAGCGGCAAGGGCTCTCAAAACAGTTCTTCAAGGGATCTTGCTGTCTTCTGATGGGTAACGACCTCAAAATTAAACTTTCCTATTTGTATATTATTTATTCATTCATTTCATATATGATTTGCCGTTATGCAGGGTTAAATATAAAACTTGTTCATTTTGTGGTAACTTTGGCTTCCCAAAGCACACAACATTACTTTGATTGAATTAGTAACATCCGTAACATTGTATGTGACTTTTGGCTAGGCTAGTACTGAAATGTTTTCGTTGATTTTGCAGGGAAAAGCTTAATTCGATGAACCTCCTTATGTACATGGCACCGGTGGCCGTGGCGTTCCTTCTTCCAGCTTCAATTGTAATGGAGCAAGATGTAGTTGGAATTACAATTTCACTTGCCAGAGAAGATCCAAGTATTATGTGGTTACTTATCTTCAACTCTGCATTGGCCTATTTTGTCAATCTCACCAATTTCTTGGTCACAAAGCACACAAGTGCTTTGACACTTCAGGTAATCATCATTTCTTTTCCCCAATTCAAATATTAGGAAATTCTTAGAGGGAAGAATTCTTAATACAGATAAAAAATATGGAACTATAACGTTCTGATATTCCAATCTAATGTGAGGAAGGTGATTATGACAGGTGCTAGGAAATGCGAAAGGTGCCGTGGCAGTTGTGATCTCCATTTTGATCTTCCGAAACCCTGTATCAGTGACAGGAATGCTTGGATATTCTCTAACAGTTTTTGGCGTTGTCCTATACAGTGAAGCCAAGAAACGGAGTAAATAGGTTTCTTGATTTCATTACCCTAAATTTTCCCACCAAAATCACCTCTACCAACACCGAAAATTTTGCCATATCAGACCAAGAATGCCTCTACCACACTTAACCATTGTAAATGTTTCCTTACACCATTCTTGAATTTTGCCATATCAGACCAAGAATGCCTCTACCACACTTGACCATTCTAAATGTTTCCTTACACCATTCTTTTAGAATTTATCCATGATTCATGAAGCTGTAAAGAATTGTACACTACATCAGTACATTGTTGACTAAATATGCTAGAGTATGATTTGGAAATTAGTAGAACTTCACTTTTAACTTTTAAGAATTTGGACCTTTACTATGTAACATTTTCCTTGATTCTTTAGAGTCTTGAATAGTATTTTGATTTTGCTATTAATGAAAGCTGATGAATTTGTGCACACATCAAAAGACTAAGCGCCTCAATTTAAATATTCAGAATAGCAGCTTTCAAACACCAATGCCTGTTTTCGTTCTGCTTTTTCAATAAACAACTTGAAAATTTTCCAGTCCTCAGGCAGCCACTAAAAAGATAATATAGTCCAGGATATTGTTGTATTGTGTTGATTTCATGTTTTTAACTTGTTGCAATTCATAAACTTCTAATCAAAACAAGAGATTCATGAAACATACACATCCATTTGTTGATCATTGTTCTAAGTAACAGAAAGGGATTTAGAGGGACTAATATCTAATAAAATTTTGCAATCCATTTGCCAAAGGGTAAAAATATCTTCACTAAACAACTGAATTAAAGACCCAATAGAATCAATCCAACATCTAAACTTCAGGTTTTGTCTCCTCTTCTTCCTCTTCTATCTTGGGAGCTAAATAGAATCTGACATAACCCATCTCAGCAATCTTGTATTCAACCACAACTGGCAGCTCATTTGAAAGAGAGATGGTAACCTGGCTAGACAACGGTGTTGCCTTTGTGAAAGAGTTCATGTACCGCAATGCAAATGTCAAGGACACAGGCTCATGCATCTCTACAGTAGTGGATTCTTCAGGCTGCAATATCAACCAAATACCATGTAAAACTATCAATCACTGTATTTCAAATTATAAGAGAACTAAATTGTATAAAGAATAGAGCCATGATTACAACAAACAAGTAAATCTGCATTACCTTGTCCACAGAAGAGTTCTGCCTGCAGACTATGTTTGCAGTTCCAATATCACCTTTTGTGGAAAACTTTACACCCTCCTTAGTAACAGAAATGACAACTACAACATTCATCACAAGATGAGCAAATCGTATCAGCTAAACTATTAACTTCCAAAAGTAAACAGATAGCACCATAAACCCAGAAGACTTTAGAACATAGCAAATTACCGGTGTCACCAATACTGCTAAGATCTTTGCAAATCCTAGCAAACTCAGCAGACGGCATTCTAACAATGGCATGGTACTCAGCCTCGGGAATTCCAAGGTGCTCACTGTCGATATCCATCAGCTTCATCTCAAAATCAGAAATCTTATCTTGCGCTTCAAGACATAACCAAACAGAGAATAGTCAGATTACAAAACATTTTGATATCCAAACCTTCCCAATTCAAATCGTGAACCACAAATGTCACATTGACAACTGCATTACCAGAAACAGATTCCATAACATGAACAGAACACACTTGAACACTACCCTAAAGAAAATTAACCACAAACAGAATTCCTGCATATAAAGTTTTGCAATCCTAGAAACACCAAAAACCAAACACTACAATTTTGCACCAATTCTTTAACAACTGAACCCATATCAACTACAGAATCAAGATTATGCATCTTTTCCACTTGCAGGATACTGAAGTTTCAAACACACAACACAAATGTAATAGCTCTTTCTTTTCCAAGACAGTTTTCTAGCAAGAAAGATTCCTAAACGTCAATTAAAAACTTCAAAAAGAATAAAATGATTCCATATCAACATTAGCAACTAAAGATCAAGCAGAAACAGGAAAATGAACCATACAGATCTAAAACCTAGAAAACAACTCGAACAAAATTAAAACGAAAATTGAAACTTCTCAAGAAAATAAACAGTACTTGGGCTCTCGAACATGAACGTGACGGTGTCACTGCCGTCATCGCCCTTGACGGTGATGATGTCATCATTTCCGGCGCATCGTAGCATTTTGGCCATGTTGTTGAGGTTCATCCCCATCGAGATGTTGCGGTCGCACCGGTAGTGCTCAAACCCTTCGGATCGCAGTAGGAGCGCCACGAGAGCGACGTGGCTCGAGTCCATGGCCTGGAGAGAGAAGCCAGTGGAGGAACAATCGAAGTTCGCATCGTTGACGAGCTCCCTGATGGCTTCTAGAACCTTCTTCAGTAGAGAGCCTTGCACCAAGCGGAGTTCCAACATTTTCGAGAGGGAGGGTTTTCTTGATTTGTCTCGGTAGGGTTAGGGTTTTGAGGGGTTTCGAGTTTCTAGGGAAAATTGGTGGGAAAATAGATCGAACGGGGAATGAGAGAGAGAGAGGGAAGGGGTTTATATAGCGGCAAGTTGTGTGAAGGGATTGGCGGGATGGGATTGTAGTGAAATAAATTAAGTTCCCGCCATCAGTGTTTTGGGCAAAGCTTAGAGGGAAATCTTCTTAACCCCGGTTGAGGGTAATTTGGTACATAACTACATACGGTGATGCAGTCAAAATGGAATAGAGATGTCATGTCAACGCAACGGCGAGGGTTAATTACGTTTTTGTTGGTCTTGGTAAATATATAAATAAATAAATAAAAGAAGATTATATTTTATAAAATAATTGATCAAATAAATATTGAGATCTTCTATTTCCTTTATTTGGATGCTTTTGGTAGATGTAAATTACACATACACAAAAATTAAAATTAGTATTTTGTATTATATTTGATAATAAATTGGATATAAGATGAAATGCATTATAAAAAATCTATTTTATTTTTTTTCTCACAAAAATTTAAAAAGAAAAATAGGATGGTGAAAGGTGTAATTATAAAAAATTGATGAAAACAATAAAATAATAAAAAATAAATTATTTCTTTTATTAATATTTTGTATTATTTTTGTGAGAAGAGATATAAAATATGTTAATTTAATATTCTAAGACAAAATATCAATGGTTAAATTTTGCCACTTTCGTGTGCAAATGTTCAAAATACTGTGTATTTGTTTATTAACGAATGTACGTATTTTTAAGGAAAAAAATAAGGAACCAATACATATTAATTAATAGGGAGCCAACACATAATATAGATGAGTTATGATGATAATTCATATATTTTGTGGGTGATGGATTTGGATGATAATTTAACTATTGCCTCTCTAATAATTTCTTAACGTTAATTTCGTAACATCGTTCATTTTTAATGTGTATTTTATATTTTATACAATCATTGGCTTTTTCTTTAAAATAAAATAAAAAAATCTTTATTTCCCATAAAAAAATAAACACAATATTATATACCAGAATTCATTTTTTTTTTAAATGTTGAATATAGCATCGGTGTAGATTACACCAATTTTGTGAAAAATTATGTGGATTCTTCTTTTACCACATTAGTTTTTCAAACCTATGCATTAATGGAAGAATCATAAAGTATTCAAACCTCATTTTGGCAGGTGCAGGCTAGCACATAGTTATCAAATTCGGACCGAATCGATCGGTTCGATCGAAAAATCGATGAACCAGACCCCAACCGATCCAATCCATGACAAGGATCATTATGCAAGATAATTGGTGAAAATCGGTCAAATCCATTGAAACCGATCAAACCCGATGAAAAACTCGTTTGGCCAAACCACATTGGCCAGATGGCAAACTTAAAGCCCTGTAGCCTCCGCAAGTCCACGGTAGACCAGCGCAAAATGAGGATAATGGGTTTTGAGCCCTCTACTTGAGAATTGTAGAGAAGTGCAATTACCATTGGGACATATGTGAAATTTGTTATACATGAGCCAATTATGTTTTATATTGACACATCAAATTACTTATTTATATTATTTAATAATGAACGGATCAACGGTTTAATCAGTGATTTGACGATTGAACCTCTAACCCATTAACCCTATAGTCTCACCATGCAATAATGATTCCAATAAATCTAGCACCACGTACTGACTATTGATACACCTGTGACATGTGTGTATGCATGTAACAAAGTGAAAAAATATTTACATATAGATGGTTATTAGGATCCTTAGAAGAAAAATATCACATGAATCATATCATGTGCGATAGCTCGAGCGAAAGAATTTATAAAATCTGCGACTGGAGCACAAATTATGCCAAATCAAGTTGTTAGGTCAAAGATCATTTTTTCTCCACCTAAGTTTCAAAAAGGCAGGATTGTTCGATTCATATTCCGAGAAAATCTTTGTCGACTAAATTCAAATCGGCAGGAATTTTAGTCGAGGAAAATTGGCAGTCGAAATAAATTTCACACTTAGAAAGGTCATGACGATATAGGTTCGGTTTTATCCAAACAACCTTGCTAGAGATCGTGGGCAATTTTTACTTCAAGAGCAAGGTAGAGTGGAGAACGTGGATGTTGAGTTTAGGGAATAAGCAAGTACCCTGATCGTGGGAATAACTTGACTTAATTTTTTCATCTATAAATAGACAAAGTGAAGCATTCAAGGGATTTGAGATTGACTCATAACCACTAAAAACTCTTAGCAAGTTCCTAGTCTTCTCAGGCGCAACGGAAGAACAATGGAGTGCAAGTGCCGCATGTGAGTAGTCGAGAGTACTTTGTTTTCTATCTTTTGTCTCTTTTGTTTATTCTTTCCTTTATGCATTATTGTTGTTAGTAGGTCATTTGATATTATTTCTTTCGCATGATCATTTACTTGTTTCAGTTCTAAGTTTCTGTTTATGCATTCATTATATTATCAATAAAATCATACGAGATTTAACCTCAGTTTGTGTGCTTGATTGATTGAAAGAGCCCATCTATAAATTAGGAGTTGTATCCCGCTCCTCGATCTGAGATTGTGGTACTCTGCTCTTGATTTAACACTCTAAAAAAAAATTGAGCGAAACACAAGTATAGCCTAGAAAGCCTAAACTTAGAAGTAATAATTAATTTTAAACATTTAATAGTAGTTACATTTTAACATAGTGAAACACCTAATATATCTGCCAACCCTGGATTTTTGAGTGATAAATGGTGATATGCACTCAAAGCACATTGGAGACATACATGCAAAATCCACTAAGCAAATCTCAGGGCAGAAACCTATCCAGTAACAATTAACCTTCATATCTGAAAATGTAAAACAAAGAAAGGGTGAGCGTCTATTCAGAATCAGAATATATACATAAACAAGGGATATGGAGGAATTGATTTCTGTTCAATAACTAGTCAACTCTCGTGCAAAAGCAACTGCTATAAATTTATAATTTCTCAAGTTTAAACAGATGTATTTGAATATTAAGAGCAGAATTTCAGAGTTGTTAAATTACAAACATATACCTTCTGTTTTAGGTGCCTAATCATTCACTTCTTCACTTGTTGAATCTTTCACTGTTGTTATAACTATAAGATGCGTCTGAAAATTGTAGAGGAGTTCCTACAGGAGAAGACACGACAGGCTTAGGAGGATATGGTATTGATTGAAGTGGTCCTTCTAACATTTCCACCACTCTACTTATTGATGGTCTGTTTGATGGATTTATTTGAATGCACCATAAGCTCACTAATGTCATCTTCATTATAATACCATTTTCTTCCCCTGCGTGTGCCAAGCTCCTTGAATGAATATTACCTTCCTCAAGATCCTTGTAAATCCAATCAGGAAAGTACAATTCGCTGCTATGAGATTCTCCGGTGTCATGATTCTTTTTTCCTCCAATCATTTCAATAATTAGCATACCATAACTATATACATTCGACTTGTGAGAAACTCCGCCATACATTCGACTAAACATTTCTGGAGCAATATAACCTGGAGTCCCTCTTGTGCCAAATATAGACACAATACTTTGATCTTTTTGCATATTTTAGCCAATCCAAAATCTGCAATTTTTGAACAAAAATTTTCATCCAAAAATATATTTTGAGGTTTAATATCTAGATGCAAAATCCTTGTATTGCATCCTCGATGGAAGTATTCTAACCCACGAGCAACACTAATTGCGATTTGATAGAGTATCCCCAATCTAAAGTAGAAATAAGACAGGAAGGCCCTTTTTTATATATAAATTGATCTAGTGAACCGTTAGGCAAGAATTCATAAATGAGAACTCTATTGTTCATTTTATAGCAAAATCCCAAAAGTGAAACAATGTTCACATGAGATGTTCTACTATGATAACAACCTCATTTACAAATTCTTCGACACTTCCTTTTGACTCTTTGAGTACTTTTGTTGCCACTTGACGCCCATCGTTTAAAGTTGCTTTGTATATATCCTCCTTGTCCTAATTTTTCATGAAATGAATTTGTCATTTGTTTTACTTCTGCATAAGTATATCTCATTGCAGTTGAAGTCCCATAACTTTTTAGTAGCTCCTTAGTTTTCTGTTCAGAAAATGTTTCTTTCTTCAGTATTACCCTTTTTACTAAATTGAGACGCCTCCTATGATTATAAACAATTGCTACAAAGACAACAGCAACTCCGACACCACCTATTAATATACCTGCATATATGCATTTTTTTGGGTGAGAATACCTGCATGTATGCATTAAATTGAGGAATAATTACAAAATAATAATTTAGATCCACAGAAAATAGTCACAACACAGAATTGTATTTCAATTGCAGGATTGAAAATAAGAGTATTTACTCAAAGTTTTATAATTGAGATTAGGTGAGATGTCTCACACTTATAAACACTCAAGAATCCATATCCTTCATAAATGTGAGATTTGTAATACAGAGCTAATGTGTTATGTGTATATGTATAATTTTATTATACAAACATAAAAATGAATAAATCTTTTGAGAATTAAAAATATATGCATTCTAATTTTTTTTCGTTCATGAGACGTACCTACAATGGAAGGAGGAGAGAGCGGGGATTTAGATGGACTGTTAGCTTGAGAGTGAGACTGCCTGAGCAAAGCGTTACCTGCTGTAATGAGCTTCATTTTATTTGAGAATGGTGGAATGTTTCCTGACAGATTGTTATTGGAGACATCAAGAATCTTGAGATGCTGCAGAGTTGTCAAGCTCTCTGGTATGGAACCGCTCAATTTATTCCCACCAAGATACAGTTCATACAGATCCGTTAAATTCTGAAATGCAGGAGATATGGTCCCCATCAAATTCAGATTTGTCAAATTGACGGTTCTGATGTTGCCATTGTTATCACATGTGATAAAATCCCAACCTTGACAGGGATTGTTTCCTCTCCATGATTTGGCCAACAGAAATGGATAACCAAATGCCTCAGCAACTTGAAGCAAAGTGGTGACTCTGTAATCACAAGGCCCAGAATGGTCTAAACAGAACCCATTACCACCAAGACTTACCGAATGAGTCCGAGTCTTATTAAATAAAGGAAGCGGACCCTGCAACCAGTTGTTTTCCAATGAAACTTGCCATATTTGTTTGTTGTTCTGGACCAGAGAAACTGGAACTACACCTGTTAACCGATTATATGCAAGCACTAGAAATCGCAAGTTGGTGCAATTGGATAAGTCCGGAATGGAACCTTCTAAGGAGTTCCCTTCAAGGTTCACATCATACAATTGCGTTATAGATGAAAGAACTTGAATGGTACCCGACAACTTGTTATCCTTGGGGTTGCTGAGATACACTTGAAGTAGTTTTGCAAATGACTCGGACAACATCCCAGTTAGGTTGTTCCCGGAGAGATCAAGATTGATCAAGTCAGGAAAGGAATGAAACGTGTACGGCAAGGAGCCGACGAGGTTTGTAGCCGAAAGGTCGAGGGACTGGACGGAGGAGCTAACAAAGTTGGCGGGAAATGTCCACGGTGGGAGGTTGGTGTTGTTGGCCAAGGCAAGGTCCTCCACGTAGGATAGAGCCTGGAAGAAACCGTGAGGGATGGAGTTGAAGTTGTTGAGGGAGAGGTCTACATATTGGAGGGAGGTGATGGCAAGGGAAGGCAAAGGGCCAGTGAGAAAGTTGTGTGCAAGATTGAGGTAAGTGAGTTTGAAGAGGGAGTGGTTGAGACCTGAAGGGATTGTTCCGGTTAGCCCCTTTGAACTGAGGTCGATCCCTTGTATGTATCTGGAATTGTTGCTGTCTAAGGAGCTGCATTGCACACCGATCCAGTCACACTTACTGATGTTGTTCAACCAGTAAGAGCCAAGAGGGGACAGGTTGTCCCTAAGCTTCAAGAGGTAAGCAGCTTCTCCATCACCAATCCCATCATTGTTATTATTATTATTGGACGATACACATACACACATGATGATGACGAAGAAGAATAATGATGTTGCAATACCGATTAGGCTTTTGGGTTGAGCCATTCTGATATGTGCTTCTTCAGCTTTGGTGCCCTTATTTATTAGTCTCTACAATTCTTCCATCTTCTTGTTTTCTTAAATATTTTTGGTGTACCAATTTCTAAGGAGTAACCATAGCTATTTATAATCCAAAATTATTATATTTAATTTACCATGTATAATTTTATGTAAATAATATCCATAATTATATACTTATCACATATAATATTATGTACTTAATTTAATAATAATCTATTTTATCTATAAAAAAGTTAAAACACAACTATAACGCAACTAGAGGGTTGCAGCTCATCTACTATCTTATTGCCATCTAAATTTTTTCTTCATTTTATAATTTTAATACTTTTTTGAAATTTTTAAAAAATTGTCTCTTCTTATTTAATAACATCTACTACCGTTACTATTATCCTCTCTAATTAATGTTAATAATGAATTTATATGATCTTCTTCTAATGAATTTATAGCCAATACTAGCATTATCTACTATATTATTGTTTTTTTATAATTATGCCATGTTATTAATCCTACATAGACGATAATTTTATAATTTTACAACATAAAAAAATAATAAATTCTACATAATAATAATACAAAATTTTAATCATCTAATCAATTAAATTTAGTATCTATCATTACTCATTTGAATTAAAAAATAATTGTTAAATACAATTAATATCTACATAAAAATTATGATAATTACAATTTTTTGCTATAAATATTATTTAAATGAATTAATCTATCCATATATATATTATTTTCTTTTTCTATTTTAATTTCTAGAAACGATGAGACCCACAATTTTTTTATCTATTTTATTTACTATACTTTTTCTCAATTCAATACACTTTAATTTTAATATGGATAGGTTTAATATTTAAAAAAAAAAAAAAGGTGGTCAGGAAGATTATAGTAGTAAAAGCCATTAAAATTCTTACTTTATACATTCGAAGAATCCATTCTTGTAATTAATAGATTGAAGAGAAAAAAAAATAACTAAAAGAAAAGAATTGAATTGTTACTATATTATTTTTAGTGCTATATGTAACTATTTTTACGATATTATATATTGTATTTATATATTTTATAAATTTTTTGTGTCAATATTTATATTTTTCGTATTATAAATTGTGTTTAATATACTTGAACATATTTAACAATCATCTTGCTTGCTATTATTTTTCTAAAGTTCATAATCTGTCAAATGACTTTATATACATTTCAATCTATACTATAGAATATCATTATTTAAAAAGGATAAGCAAATAAATACATGGTTCGATTTTTAAATAATATAGTACTTTAAAATATATTTTATATAGTATGATTAATTAAGCTTTGCAGGCAACGTGTGGATTATAAGCTAGTTCATAAATAAAAACAAAAGCAAAAATAAAACAATTATGAGACTATAAACGTAAAACTTTTCACTCTCTAAATAAATCAACACATGTTATGCAGAGTTACGCGGATAAACAGGAGTTCTCCTTAAACAAATGGTTTTCCTACTTTCTGGTAAAGTAGTAGTTTGATCAGCACTGTACAACTCATACAATGCTAGATTACAAGAGTTTACCAAGCTTACTACCCTGCTAAAATAAAAGCATGTAAGTATATAATATAATAATCATCATACAAAATGCATGTATTATTTTATCATAATGTGAGAGACACATAAAGGACAAAAAAAAAAGGCTAAAATGTCATGCTTATTATGATATTAGTGTAATAATATTGTTGTAGTATAAGAATAATAATAATAAAAACTAGAGAAGAAAACTTATATTAAGAGTTTCAGTAGTAATCAATTGTATATAATGAATGCACTTGGCCTTCAATATATATATGAAAAACTAAAGAAATAGCAAACCTACTAGTTGAGGTATTGTCTTTAGTCTCACATTCTTTTTGATTAACCCAATAATAAAGTATGTGAGCCGACTGATAGTAGGGCATCATCATTATTAATTATGAGTGTTTCATGTTAATTCTATGACATCCACATTTAATTATATTATCTTATAACACTCCCTCTTGGATGTCATTTAAGGATAGGCCTCATTAAAAACCTTGTCGAGAAAAATTCAATGGGATAAAAACTCGACTAAGGGAAAAAGAGTACAATATCCTTTGTCACCAGAAGAGTACAGTCTCCCCCTGTTGACAACATCACTTGAGATCTCGGAATCGTCGCATTCCAATTTTATGTACTAGCTTTTCAAAGGAAGGTGTGGGAAGCGATTTTGTAAATAAGTCCGCCAAATTATCACTTGAGCGGATTTGCTGAATATCAATCGTTCCTTGATTCTGAAGGTCATGTGTGAAGAAGAGTTTGGGAGAAATATGTTTCGTCCTATCACTCTTGATGTATCCACTTTTAAGTTGAGCGATGTATGC
>JASCZI010030388.1:0-25015 GCA_036250425.1 Stylosanthes scabra | reverse complement strand
ATTGTATGTCCTTGCCATTTATCTTCAAAGATAAATAATTATAATCACAAAGTAGAGGAATGAAATACATATAATAAATTTATAAACAACTAAATTCTAAATAATCATACTTATGCATTGTGAGACATCTAAAAATGCAATAATACACAATGATAAACTATAGACATGACATGTAGAAGATGATTAAGTATAATTTGATATTGTAATAACTCGTGTACTATCAATGAATGCAATACGTAATATAATAAATTTAATATGTCCAATAATATTATATTTGTGATAATATGCAGTAAAATTACATATCGTGATAATCATCATCATCATATATATAATAAATAAATATTTTATTGAATTTAAAACATCATATATAGATTTCAAATACAAGAAATTAAAATTCAGCTATTACATTTATTTGATAGTAAAACTTAAATATATGAAAACAACAAATACATCTATCAAACTTTTCCATCATTGATCAGATGAACAATATTTCCTTCTTGATCCTCGAAAAAATTAGAGACATCATAGTGTGTGGCATAATTTTCAGTATCATTCTTTGAAGCAAAATTTATTTCCTTTCCTTTATTATCTTTCTTCAAGGATGCTTGGTAGAGATCAACCAAGTGCTTTGGCGTACGACATGTACGTGACCAATGTCCATTACAACCACAACGGAAACATTTGCTCTCTGTTTTCTTATTATGATCGTTATTTCTTTCCCACTTCAGGTGAGGACTTCTTTTATGAAAATAATTCAGTTTCCTTCCATAAAATTTTCTTTTACCAAAATCTTGCCCTTTACCGCTTTTGGAGTTATGGTTTGCCATATTTACTTTAGGAAATGTGGCAGCGCCTGTTGGGCGTGCTTCATGGTTTTTCATGAGTAATTCATTGTTTTGTTCCGCAACAAGAATGCAAGAAATTAATTCATGATATTTGGTAAAACCTCTTTCTCGATATTGCTGCTGCAGGAGCACATTCGAGGCATGGAAGGTTGTGAAAGTTTTTTCTAGCATATTTTTATCAGTAATATCTTCCCCACATACTTTCAGTCGTGAGGTAATTCGAAACATAGCAGAATTATAATCATTGATAGATTTAAAATCTTGTAGACGCAGATGCGTCCACTCATAATGAGTCCGAGAAAGTATCACCGTCTTTTGGTGATTATATCTCTCATCAAGATTTTTCCATAGATCTGCAGGATCTTTTATTGTAAGGTATTCATTTTTCAATCCTTCGTCAAGATGACGGCGAAGGATGATCATGGCTTTAGCATGATCCTTCAAGGATGCTTTATTACCAGCCTTAATGGTATCTCCAAGATCCATTGAATTAAGATGCATTTCAGCATCTAGTATCCATGATAGAAAATTATTACCAGATATATTTAGTGGTTACAAATTCTAAGCGAGAAAGATTAGACATGTTTGAAAGATTAGTACCTTATACCTTCAAAGCAACTTGATTAGAATTTTGTGCTTCAAGATGAATTGAGTAGAGCTTCGTGCTGATAATGTATTATGATATTAGTGTAATAATATTGTTGTAGTATAAGAATAATAATAATAGAAACTAGAGACGAGAACTTATATTAAGAGTTTTAGTAGTAATCAATTGTATACAATGAATGCACTTGGCCTTTTATATATATAGCGAAAACTAAAGAAACAGCAAACTCACTAGTTGAGATATTGTTTTCAGTCTTATATTCTTTTTGGCTAACCCAATAATAAAATATGTGAGCCGATTGATAGTGGGGCATCATCATTATTAATTATGAGTGTTCCATGTTACTCCTATGAAATCCACATTTAATTATATTATCTTATAACAATGCTTTCATATTGACCAACTATCATAAATTCATCCTTAAAAAAAAAAAAAAAAAAAAAAACTATCATAAATTCATAATGCCTTTTATTCCTTATGTGTGAAAAAGGGGAAAAATAGAAAACTAATCCATCTTTAAAGAAATGATTTTTTATTTTGGTCTTTGAATGTTGGACGTTGGTGGTCAGCACAGTACAGCTCATGAGATGCTAGATTAGCAATATTTTTTATTTTATTGTAAGCTTAATACTTTGTCCCCACTGCTGAACTAAAATTCCAAAAGTAGTGTAAGCACACCAGAAAATGTTGAAGGAGTGTGTGTGACAAATGACTAAATGAGAGTTCAGTAAAGAGAATAATTTGGTTTTCATACAGCAGCAAGCCCATGGAACCTGATAGGAAATTACGTTATTGATTTAAACTCCTAGATGATTGGGAAACAGGGCACAGGGTCCTTCCCATTTCCCAAGCTTCACCATTTAAGTCCTTCAACCTCTTTACCCTCCACATTTTGTGCCCTTTAAAATTCTCCTATATTTTACAGAAAGATAATTAAACTTATTATTAATACCAAAAATCAACTACTGTTATATTTAGAATCCTAGTAGGTAACCAAATACAATTAACATCAGTTAATAACAGTAACATGTTTTTTGAAAATTAACTTTAAATGAGAGATTGTGAAAATTAGTAAAACTAATTTTAGAAAATAAATAAAGGAAATAAAAGGAGAAAAATTCTCCTACTTTTAAGTCATTAAATTAAATATTAATAATGAAAATAAAATGCATTATCCACCTTTAATTATTGTACGGTTAAGGTCGGAAGAATTTTAATATAATTAGGCTAGATTATTATGTAACAACACCAAGCTATCCAATAATGAAAAAAGATAGATTTCTTTGAATAGTTTTCAACTTTTCATTTAGTAGTTTTCTCCTCTATATGTAGAGGTGTGTTATTCTTTTATCAAGAGAGAGTATTATTATAATCTCTCGTGATAGAAAAAATTTGTAATTTTCAAAGAAAACTATCCACTTGTTCTCATATTTTATATAGATTTCTAATTTTTCATTAATATATTTTTTATGTGTCAATAACTTTAGCACTGCCAACTGACACACCTATGTGTGTAACAAAATGAAAAAAAAAAATTATATATAGATGGTTATCAAGATCCTTAGAAGAAAAATAGTCACAAGAATCAACATCTGCAACTGGAGCACAAATTCTGCCAAATCAAGTATAGCCTAGAAAGCCAAAAATAAAAAGGAACAACATTGTTCCAAACATCTGTATTCCATATAAATTTAGAATTAATACTTAATTTTAAAATTTTAATAGTAGTTATACATTTTAAATGTTAGCATAGTGAAACACCTAATATAGCTGCCGACCCTGGATTCTTGAGTGATAAATGGTGATGTGCTTGAGCAGTGAAGCACATTGGAGACATACATGCAAAATCCATTAACACTAAGCAAATCTCAGGCAGAAACCTATCTAGTAGTCACAATTAACCTTCATATCTGAAAATGTAAAACAAAGAAAGGGTGAGTGTCTAGCCAGAATATACACATAAACAAGGTAAATAAGAAGGATAAATTAGTACAATCACACAAAATTAAACAAAATAAATAGTTTAATTATTACTGTATATTCATCAATAGCAAATATTGGAAATAAATAAAACTCTGACTTATTAATATTTTGTCATATATATGGAGCAATTGATTCCTATTCAATAACTAGTCAACTCTCGTGTAAAAGCAACTGCTATATTTATAGTTTCTCAAGTTTAAACAGATGTCTTTGAATATTAAGAGCAGAATTTTAGAGTTGTTAAATTACAAACACATACCTTCTGTTTTAGCTGCCTAATCATTCACTTCTGTTGAATTTGTCTCATAAACAATGCTATGAGATGCATCTGAAAATGGTAAGGGAGGTCTTGTTGGAGAAGACACCTCAGGCTTTGGAGGATATGGCACTGATTGAAGTGGTCCTTCTAACATTTCAATCACTCTACCCATTGATGGTCTATTTGATGGATTTATTTGAATACATCATAGACTCACCAATGTAATCTTCATTGTTATATCATTTTCTTCTCCTTCGTGTGCCAAACTCCTTGAATGAATATTACCTTCTACAAGATCTTTATAAATCCAATCCGGAAAGTACAGTTCACCACTATGAGATTCTCCCGTGTCATAATTCTTTCTTCCTCCGATCATTTCGAGAATTAGCATTCCATAACTATACACATCAGACTTGTGAGAAACTCCACCATACATTCGACTAAACATTTCCGGAGCAATATAACCTGGAGTCCCTCTTGTGCCCAATACAGACACAATACTTTCGTCCTTTTTACATATTTTAGCTAATCCAAAATCTGCAATTTTCGGACAAAAGTTCGCATCCAAAAGTATATTTTGTGATTTGATATCAAGATGTAAAATCTTTGTATTACATCCTCGGTGTAAGTAATCTAACCCTCGAGCAATGCTAATCGCGATTTGATAGAGTGTGCTCCAATCTAAATTAAAAATGAGATAAGAAGATCCTTTTTTATATATAAATTTATCTAAAGAGGCATTAGCAAAGTATTCGTAAATGAGAGCTCTTTTGTCCATCTCATAGCAAAATCCCAAAAGTGAAACAATGTTCACATGAAAGTTCTGCTAATTGTAACAACCTCATTTACAAATTCTTCTACACTTCCTTTTGACTCCTTAAGTACTTTCACTGCTAGTTGACGGCCATCAACTAAGCTTGCTTTGTACACAGTACCATATCCTCCTTGTCCTAATTTCTCACGAAATGAATTCGTCATCTGTTTCACTTCCTCATAAGTATATCTTATTGGAGTTGAAGTGCCGTAATATTTAAGTAGCTCCTCAAGTTCCTGTTCATCAGAAGATTTTTCTTTCTTCCGTATCATCCTTTGTAGTAAATGGAAACACCTCCTATGATCATAAACAATCGCAATGAAGATTACAATAACTCCAACACCAACCATTGATATACCTGCATGCATGCATTGAAGTGAGGAATAATTACAAAATAATAATTTAGACTCACAGAAAAATAGTAACAACATAGAATACTGCAATATTCAGGGCAACTGGTTACATAACACTAGGAAATTATATATCTCAACATATACCTTTTGATTAACCGTTTTTGAAACAGTAAGGATGAGATTACAAATTTAAAATGAGTGGAATGATCAATTAAAAAGAAAAAAAAAACTTTCAAAGTAAAGAGAGGAGGCTTTAACACTTGTTCAATATTGCAGAGACATAATAAGTTAATAATAAGCGTACCTAGAATCGAAGGAGGTGAGAGCTTTGCTTGAGAGTGAGGCTGCCTGAGAAAAGCATTACCTGCTTTAATGAGCTTTATTTTATTTGAGAATGGTGGAAGACTTCCTGATAGATTGTTACTGGAGACATCAAGAATCTTGAGATGCTGCAGACTTGTCAAGCTCATTGGTATGGAACCGCTCAATTTGTTTCCACCAAGATACAATTCATATAGATCCTTTAAGTTCGAAAATGCAGGAGATATTGTCCCGGTCAAATTCATGTATGTTAAATTCACGGTTCTGATCTTGCTGTTGTTATCACATGTGATGAAATCCCAACCTTGACAGGGATTATTTCCTCGCCACGACTGCGCCAACCGAAACGGATAACGAAATGCCTCAGCAACTTGAAGTAGAGTGGTGACTCTGTGATCACAGGGCCCAGAGTAGTTTAAATAGAATCCATTACCGCCAAGACTTACCCAAGGAGTCCGAGTCTTATTAAATAAAGGAAGAGGACCCTGCAAGCTGTTGTTCTCCAATGAAACCGTCAATAGTTTGTTATTGTCCAGTGGTGGGACCACACCTGTTAACCGATTGTTTGCAAGAACTAATTCTTCCAAGTTGACGCAACTGGATAAGTCAGGAATGGGACCCTCGAAGGAGTTCCCCGCAAGGTTTACGTCAAACAATTCTGGCAAGGATGAAAGAAATTGAATCGTACCCGAAAACTTGTTATTCTGGTTGCTGAGATCCAAACTCTTTAGCCGGGCTAGTTTTGCAAAAGACTTGGGCAACAACCCGGTAAGGTGGTTTCCAGAGAGATAAAGATTGGTCAAGATGGGGAAGGGACCGAATATGTCAGTAGGCAGCGAGCCCATGAGGTTTGTATCAGAGAGATCAAGGTAGTAGAGATGTGATGAGAATCTGGTTAAGTCGGTGGGGAATGTCCATGGTGGGAGGTTGGTGTTCATCCTCATGTTAAAGACCTCCAGATGGTCTAGACCCTGGAAGCAACCGGGAGACACGGAGGTGAAGTTGTTGGCGGAGAGGAAGGCAGTTTGAAGGGTGGAGAGGTTGGCAAGGGAAGGGAAAGGGCCACTGAGAGAGTTGTTTCCGAGATTGAGGTAGTTGAGGGCCAGGAAAGCCTTGTTGAGACCTAAAGGGATTTTTCTGGTGAGCCCCTTTGAAGGGAGGTGGATCCCTTGTACGTAACGGTAATTAGTGGAACTGATGTCTCCGTAGCTGCATTGCACGCCGATCCAATCGCAGATGGCGGTGTTGTTGTCGAACCAGTTGGAGGGAAGATTGTGAAGGGCTTTCCTAAGCTTCAACATGTAAGCAGCTTCTTGCTCAAAAATGTCATGATGATAACTATTATTGGACAAAACACATACACATGTGATGAGGAAGGAAAAGAAGAATGTTGCATAGCCAGGTAGACTTTTGGATTTCAATGTGGCTTCAGCCATTCCCATTTGTGTTTGTTCTGTATGTGCTTCTTCCACTTTGTTAGTCTTATCATTCGGTAATAAGATAGAAGTTACCTTATTTAAATTATCAATCATTTATCATTATATCAAAATCACCTATCAATATCTAATACACATATATTAAAAAGGGTAATGAGTTTTTGCCAACTTAACCAAGTGTAATTAAGTGATTTATTTTTATGCTAAATAGAATATTATTTCGGTGTCAAATAGCATAAAAAAAATGCACCTAAATAAAATTCTATTTGACACCGAAATAATTTTTGATTTAGTATAAAAATAAATCACTTAATTATATTTTGTTGGTCAAAACCACTTGTTCATATAAAATTATAAAATTATTGTATTAAAAATAACCTAGACTACAAACGTATTTTATATTTTGACGTCCGCCTACTCTAAAATTATCATTTTTGTATACGATAACTCTACATTCATATGTATTTACATTCATTTCAATTAAAAAAATTCTTATTTTCTTGACTGTGACTTAATTTTTTTTGTCCTAAACATTATTATTTCTACACTAGACTGTATTTGGTGTATGAACCTATTAATATAAAAATACATAATTAAATGCTTGACACCTAGATTTAGTGTTCGATAAAATATAAAATGAACAATAAAAGATTTGAACTGTTTTCTTCAACACATGGTCTTTACACTGTACAGCACTCTTTCTTTCCACAATACAACAATAACTAAATAAATGAGAAAGAAAAGTGTACTATATTTTTGGTGTACAAATTCAAGATAAATCAACAAATTTTCTCAAGAGATACGCGGATATACAGGAGTATTGGCAATAGATTTAGTTTTCTAGATAAGGATGGATCATAAAGTAAATAATTTATTTTATTTTATGCAAAGATCATGATCATGGTTTCGACCAAGATGTCATGTTTAATTTATTGGGCTACCTACAATACACGATGCCTATTATTCCCTTGGCGTGAACAACGACAGGAAAATAATGCAACTTAATCGTCCTCACTCTTTAAAAAAAATGGTTTTCCTACTTGCTTGGTACTAGTGTGGTCAGCACAGTACAGCTCATGGAAAATTTAACTAATAGTAATAATCATCGCATAACGTGAGCGTCTGAGGGACATATAAAAATTCCATGCTTTGTATTAGGTAACTAAAATAATACCTGTTATTCCTTAGGTGTGAAAAACGGGATAAAAAATTAAAACTAATTCATCCTTAAACAAATGACTTGAGATCTCTAGTCTTTGTAATGCATCTATGCAGAAAATGGTGAAGGTGTGTAACAATTTGGGGGTAGGTTCATGCAGCGAGTCTATAAAGAACCTGATAGAAAATTACGATATTGGTTCAACCTTATAGATGATAGGAAAACACTACACAAGGGCCTTCATGCTTCGCCTTTCAATCAAGTCCATCTTTTTCTTCGTTATTCTCACTGTTACTATTAGTTTACAAAAGTACTAAAGTATTTGCACGGTTTTTTTATTAGAGAAGTACTACGAACCAAGATTAGGGAGCAATTAGGGACCCAATAAATTTTGATTAGGAGTTATCATTTAAAATTGACCAAAGTTATCATCTGAAACAAAAAAACGTTATCATCCTAAACAGATATAAGTTATCAACCGAAACATAATACAACTATCATCCAGAACACCAAACCTAAACTCTCAGCAATACAATTATCATCCTAAACAGATTCAACTTATCATCCAAAACAGAATACAGTTATTATCCGTAACCTTACCGCCGCCACCACCACCACCATCACCAACTGCACGACCACCACCACCACAACAACAACAACAACCCTGCAGGAGGAAGAAGAAGAAGGAGGATGAGAAGGAGAAGAAGAAAAAGGAGCGGCGGCGGCGCAGTGGCAATGTCACGCGAAAGAGGAAGAGGTGCGGAGGCGGTGGACTTCGCCGACTGCATCGTTTCTGCTCCGCGCCTTCTCTGCCTTTGACTTGATCAACGTAGCTCTGGTGATCTTCGCTGCCGCAGATTCTGAATCACGTTTCATAAACGCCACTGCAGAGAACCACGTGCACTTTCTGGAGCCACTAGAAAAAGAGGCGCAGCGGCAGTGACATCGGCGGCGGCATGGTAGAAGTGGTGGTGGGCAGAGAAGGGCTAGGGTTTGGGTTGCTCATGTGCTCCTATTGGCTCCAAATCTTGTGTGTTCCCTAGAGTTTCTCTTTTTATTATTAGGGATAACTATTATTTTGGTCCTCAAGGTTTAACCCCAAAATCGATTTCGTCCCTAAGGTTTTTTTTTCGTTCAAATTGATCCTTAAAGTTAAAATTTGTGTTAAAATTGTCCCTCAATTTTTTTAATACGAAAATGCCCCTAACTTTGTTACCGTTAATTATGCATATTTTGTTTAACAATTAATTAAATAAAGAATTAACTAAATAAATAAATACATAGGAAATTCATCATGTTCTTCCCCAACCTACCCCTATTTCCAGGTTATACAGTGAAATCCCACCCCTAATTCGTGAACCTAATCCTAAACCCCACCAAGAACCTCGGCACCGGCATTATCAGCACCGTGTCTTCACCGTGTGCGCCGTGGTGGTTGTTGTTATTGTTGTTATCCTTGTTCTTCTTCTTTGATTTCTTTGATTTCGTTACCCAATGACGGCACTACCCTACAGAACAGTAGAAAACAAATCATCACCAGAACAAAAGCAAAACAAAGCAACTCTGAACTATTAATTGGATGGAAGCAAAATTATGTCACAGCTCCAAACACAGAACAGAACCAGAAGTGACAATTGAACATGGATAACCAGAGAAGAGCAGAATAGAACTTACCGCAACTCAGAGAAGATAGAGGAACGGAGCAGTAGCTCTAATGGCGACAACAGTACCCTTTCCCAGCACTAGAACAGAACCGTAGTGGCTAGGTTTCGTGGTGGCAGAGAAGCAGCAAAGAATGGAGGTGGCAGAACAGAACAACTCCGGCAACGGCAATAGAACGGCGCGGCGGAGCAGAGCTTGGAGACAGCAGCGACGTCAGTATCATGGTCACCAACCACCACCGCGTGTTTCTCTCTGTTCAAGAGTCCTATTATGCGACGGTGGGCTCCGGCAAGCTATGGTGGACGGCGACAGAACGGCGGTGCGAGCTCTTCCCTATCGCAGTCTTTCTCTCTTGGATCTCTCTCTTCCTTCGTCTCTCTCTCACTCTTCGCAACGGTCTCTCCCCTCCACCATGATAGCAGACGGCGGCGCGACGGCGACCCACCTAGCCGGCGCCGCGGCCCTTCCTGCCCCCTCTTCCATCTTCTGTTATCTCTTCTCCGTTCCTCCATCTCAGTTTTTCTCCTGATTCTCTCTTTGTGTTTGTGTTATGCATTAGTGGTGTGTATAGAGTTAGGAAATTAGGAATTTGGGTTGAAATTAGAGGAAAAAGTGAATTTAGGGTAGTGTATGTAATTTAATAAGTTAAGAGGGTTTAATGTTAAATAATCCAAGTGTCTCTAATTATTTTTAATTAAAAGTGAATTTCCTATGTATTTATTTATTTAGTTAATTCTTTATTTAATTAATTATTAAAGAAAATATGCATAGTTAATAGTAATAAAGTTAGGCGTATTTTTGTATTAAAAAAAATTGAGGGACGATTTTAATACAAATTTTAACTTTAGGGACCAATTTGAACGAAGAAAAACCTTGGGGACGAAATCGATTTTGGGGTTAAACCTTGGGGATCAAAACAGTAGTTATCCCTTATTATTATTATCTTCTCGCACTTAATTTTATGTCTCTTGCTCTTTTTCGTCCATTTTAATTATTACTACTAGATTTAAACCATACAAAAATATAAAAAAATATTCTTTTAATTTTAGAAAATAAGATTATTTAAAATTATATGATAAAATATTATTTATAGAATTATTTAGTCTAATTTTTAAAAATATATAACTAATATTATGTATACAAATATTATGGTGTATTTTGTTAAATCTATAAATTTTTTCTATCTAAATAGTGATTTATAATTGAGAAATGCTATACGTTGTTATAAATTAAATTTAGTGATAACATTACAAATTCATGAAAAATTAAATTAATTAAGTTAAACTCTAGTAAATATAAAGTTCACAAATTTATATACTTTAAGTAAAATTATTAAAATATATTATTCAAATTTATTCATCTGACTTCATATGTTTGTCTTTATTTTTATTATTTTAAATAGTCTATTTTTTTAAATTATTTTTGTTGTCTTTTTTCGATTATATTTAAATAATATAGTACAAAGATGAAACTATTAGGTATGCAAGTATGAATATAATGTTTTAATAATTAAAATTAATATTCAATTTTTTAATTTTGTTTTCTATGAGTTACGACATACTATGCAACCCAATAACTTATCTAAGTTTTTAGAGTTATTTGTAAACTATTTTAAATCATATTTCAACCCTCAATCACTCCACAAAGTCTTTCATTTTCAACCATGAGGTCTATTAAAGCTGAAACTAGTTGCTTACCTTTAAATTTAGCAATTTCAGATCTCAAAAAGCTATTTTCTTCCAAAAGATCAGCAGCTTTTTTAGTTTCCTTTAATTTTTCTTTGAGGAAATCATTCTTATTTTTAAAAACAACATTTTTATATTTACACTTGTTATATTTCTCAAAAACTTTATTAGCATGTGCAGTTAAATCATCAATAACAACTTGTAAATCATCATTAGAGAGTTCATTGAATGATACCTCATCTATTACCTCATTGTCAGCCATGAAACGCACTTGAGCTTCTTGTTCATCTTCATCCTCTGAATCTGATTCATTCTCCAAGTTCTTCCAATACTTCATCAGCACCTTCATCTTTTCCTTTTTGTACTCCTTGCTGGAATTCCTTCCACTGCCCCTTAAGAGTTTCCTTAGCTTCCTAGCAATAAATTCAAGCTCATCATCTGAAGAACTGTCATCGGATTCATCATCCGATTAGCTGATTTTGGACTTGAACAACACATCTTTCTTCTCTCTGTCTTTGATGTTGTTGATTAATGTTTCATAAGCAAGTAGCTTCCCTCTCAATTCATCATAGGTCATCTTGTCTAGATCATTTTCTTCAATGATGGTTGTTGCTTTTGATTCCCACTGTTTAACGAGACTTCTCAAAATTTTCCTCACAATCAGACTCTCTAGATAAGTTATTCTCATTGCATCTAAGTCGTTGATGATGATTGCAAATCTAAACATGTCATCAATGCATTCATATTCCTCCATATTGAAAATCTCATATTCCTTTTTCAGCATATCAATTCTTGTTTCCCTTACTTGTTTTGCTCCCTCATAGGTGACCTGAAATTTGTCCCAAATTAGCTGTTTTGCATCTTGAAACCTTCCTGAATTCCTCTTGTGTGATGACACAGTGCATCATGTTGATTGTCTTGGCATTGAGTTCGACTGTCTCCCTATCATCTTCAGTTCACTCTTCTTCTTCTTTGGGAACCACATTTCCTTCGGTATTTGTTTTCGAAGGAATGATAGGGCCATTCAAAATCACTTTCCACATTCTGTAATCAACGACTTGCATGAAAATCTTCATTCATTCCTTCCAGTAGGCATAGTTTTTCCCAGTGAACAAGGGAGGCCTGTTGCTGGACTGCTCTTCACATAAAGTGTACGCCACTATGTGGGTTCCCATGTTGGCTAAAGGATCTTTGCTCCAAGTTGTTAAACTTGTTGCTTGAGACCTTGCTCATGATACCGATTGAAGATTCTAGGTGACTCAGAGAAGGGGGTGTTGAATCTGAGTACACTGTTTCGGCCAAATAGACAAGTGAATACTTACTGTTAAAATTCGTCTAGTCGAGTTGCAAGAGACAAAATGACTTTTGTCTCATAAAATGCAGCAAAACAGAAAATGTAGAACTCAAATAGAACACCAAAAAGTATCCTGGTTCGGCTACCTCCACTGCAGCCTACATCCAGTCTCCACCACAACCATGGTGGTATTCCACTATAATTTCAATGAATTACAAACACCAATTCAAAGGAAATTACACTTTCCTTAACTAAGGACTTTCAAACTAAGCTAACCTAGCTTAGAAATCAACATGAGTGCTATCCCAACTCACAAGGGGAACCTCTCAGCCTCATGACACAAAACAGAAACTATTTTAAACTTAGAATCAATTTCCAATGGCTTTTATCAAATCTATCACTCTTGCCTTTTCTCTCAATGTCTTTTACTGATTTCTCACTTAATGCCTTTTCTCACAATGAAACAAGAATAATAAACTAGAAAAATAGAATATTCAATGAAGCTCTTTGAAGGAGAGATCTATTGCTGGAAATACAATGGTAATACTCAATTGATGTGCTTTTTCTCCTTGCTTCTTCTCTTGGATGAATGCTCCTTTTATATAGGTCCATTGCCTCCAAGAAAACAAAGCATTATCAATTAAACTTGAGCAAAGCTTCCATCTAGAGCCTGTTGATTCTGCAGCAAGGTAGTGGTTGTGTGTGGCTCTACCAACTTGCAAAACGCTCAATGCAATATCGGGGCAGCAGCAGGGACGAGGTTGTGCAACCTTGCACACTGCTCTTATCCTTGTATTCCGTCTTGCTTGTCCTTGTCGTACCATCTTGAATCACAACCCTTCATTTGTGCTTTGGCTCTAAGTTTTAATCTTCTTCCTTTAGATTAAGATGATCTTGGTGTTGTTATGCCCTTTGTGCTTCTTGTGATGAGAAACTAGGGTTTCTTTTTTTCTTCTTTCGTGACAGGACCCTAATGCACTTCAGCTGGGTATTATGCATATATTTTTTATTCATAGCCCAGCAACAACAACTCATTATTGTTCAATCTAATGGGCTACAACAACATTAGAAATAGGCCTGCACAAATAATACACACATAAATTATTTTGGGCTTTTTAACCCAACCAAATTAATGCTTTGTCGTCACACAATAATATTATTGTTTTCTAAACTCAACAATCTCCCCCTTATGACGAACATTAATTATAAGGAATAATAAAATAAATTGAAATAGATAAAGTTAAAACACTTCCCTTTCTAGACTACTCCTTGTAGTTATGTTCTCCCCCTCTTTTTCATAAGGATTACTCCCCCTGAATTATAGCTTGGAAAACATAGAGGTACACAACACATTGACAACTATACAAGAACGAAAGATATATGAGCTTAAGGTGAAAGCTTGTATGTTATTAACCAAAACACTAATCTCTTAATTCAAACAAATCAAACAAATCATAGCATTTGATCACATGTGTATGCAGAATAATCAAAACAATTAGCACATGATCAGAGCATGAAGCAAATAAACAATAAGAGATTATGGTAGTGCTTAAAACAGAATCAATAGTTGTATTAAATTGTTCAAGTTCATGTAACTAAAGACTACTAACTACTAAGAGCTACTAGAACTAGCTTCAATTCCAATTCCAATATTTCTCCCCCTTTTGTCATCAAGGTGGGTGAGAAAATATGGATCAAAAACCTACAAAACAAAATGTTAGAGTCTCATGAAAGTCAATAGCACCAGCAGAGATAATCACACAAAATCATTAGACATCAAAGAATTTTTCAGATTCATCTCCATGGGTTCTTCTTCCTCTTCTTCTTCTTCCACTTCTTCTTTCGCAGCACACATTTCAGTCCTAGGATTTCATTTTACAATCCTTTTCATTGAACCGCCTCTCTTTGGATATGAGTTTCTTTCCTCTTAGGATTCATCAACAAAAACAACACTAAAAACTTAAAGAGAATCTTAGTAAACATGCCATAAGAAACTGCAGCAACCTTTTCATTTTTTTTTACACAAAATGCATGTGATGCATCAACAAGTAGTCAAATGAAATATGACCTATCATGCATGCTTAAAACAAATAGGAGTATGGAAGAAGTGTGTGTGTGAAGTGATGTTTTGATTTCAAAAGATATGACCAAATAATGCAATATGATGCAATTAAAATAGGAAATGGAAAACCAAATGTTGCATCATGAAACTATTTCGAAACTTTTGAAAATCAGTTGAAAAGACACACTATTTTAAAGAGCAATGATGAGGAGGTTTTTGACGATAAAATTCATGCTAAAAAGGATACCCTCATCAATACTTTTCCACATATTTGCTGGTGAATGACCAAGATTTCCATCTCTTGCTATATGTGCTTGTAATTTGTTAATATGTCAAATTAGCTTCCAAGGTACACATAGATTGTTAAATCCTCTCCCACTCGATGCAATGACATGTTTGCTAGTGCATTTCAGAGAGAAAGAGGTGAGGAAAGCATGGAGAAAGGACATGGAAAGCAAGGATAGGAGAAAGAAAGCCAAAAAGTGAAGAGAGTTGACACAGCGCGCCGCGTGCCCGCACCCTACAACTCCCGTGGCCGCGCCCTTAAGGCGGCTGAAAGAGGTGGTCAATGACGACCGCGTGCCTGCACATTCCAGATCGCATGACTGCGCCACAGCCTGACTTAATGGCGAAGCAAGCAACGACCATGCGCCCGCGCGCCTCAGATGGGGCGACTGCGTGGTAGCGTCCGGATCCAAATTAATGAAGGCTAAAATGGGAATTCTACATTTTCGAGCCAAGGCCCAGCCATTTCTCAAGCCCAATTTAACCTAATAAGAGGGAGAACAGCTGAGGACACAAGGGAGGCACCACCATTAGGATCAATTAGTAGTTTTAGATAGTTTTAGAGAGTTTTTGAGAAGAATTCTATTTCTCCCATTTTCTCTTAGTTTAGTTTTATTGTTCTTCATACTTTAGGATTACCATCACCAGCCAAACTCTTGCTTTACTACTTGTTTTGTGTTTTGCTTTGTGGATATTTTTACTCTCTTGCCTATTAATTCATAGTTTCTTCATCTTACTTGCTTTTTATCATCTTGCTTGTTTATTTCCATAGCTATAATCATGCCTTTACTTGTTGCCTACCAAGTGTTTGATGTTTTGTTTCTTATAATTATGAAGTAGTGTTCTTGTGCTTTGGTCATGGGTTGAGGTGTGGATGATCTTAGCCACTAGTCCCTAAGGATAAAGATGGGTTAAGCACAGGGTTAAACTATTCCGTTGACGCTACGCCCCAGCATGGGGACCTTAAATGATATAGACTCAATTGGGTGCTAATACACCATTGGTGAGTTTTTCCTGGTAACGCGAGAATTACTCGAGTCTATTGAGATCTAGGTCCCCCGCTGATTGTGTATGCCTAGGACTTATGGAATACGGGTTAATTCCACCCACTCGACCTGTTGACAGAGTGTGCCTTCGTGGTTTACGTGACAACCATCTATAATTGGGATTAGTGATGTTGATAGGGACACACAATACCTCAACTCAAGACCAAGCACCTTTATTTCTTGCAGATTAAGTGATCTTTTGTTTTGTCACCAATCTTAACACACACACACCATTGCAACCCCAAATCTCTTCACAACCAAAATTAAACCACGATTCAACTCCTAGGGAGAATGACTCGAGTCTCGTACTCGGTATTTTTAAATCTGGTTGCAAGCTCTTGTGACACCTTTTTGTTGACGAAACGTTCTTAGCTTGCATTCATAACTTGTTTGGGTTCCGCTACGACGATCTATTTCCCATTCTCACAAACACAAGGGAACCCCAAACTAAACTTGTTTGTGATGCTTGGAAGTTGGAACGCCTCTTCGTCAAGCAACAAAAACTGCTTACTACAACATCACTGATATATTTCAACTATGATTTTTAAAATCATAAAAAGACAAAAGTCAGATATGCACATGATTTTAAAAACAAAAGAGATGAGGCCCAATCATAGGTAGAAATTCATAAGTTCTAAAGGAATGTTCCCTATCTGAGACCATTATACGTGAACAAATTAGACTTGGGCCACACACATCCTTCACACTTGGAAATGAGAACCACTCATCATCTGCCTAAAATTATCTACCTGTGATCTATGAGACAATTTCAAAATAGAATGTTAGAAATATCTAAGCAACAAAATCACACCTAACTATATACAAATATGTTCTTAATTTGTAAAACTTGTTCTCAACTAATTATCAGTAAAAATATTAGCCAACTAATCCTCAAATATGACAAATTACCAAGAAATTGTGCCCTTTTGAACATGTTTTCTAATAAAGTGATAATTCAATTCAATGTGCTTAATTATATTATAGAGTACAAAACAGATTTTTCAAAAACTTTAATGGCGCTCATGTCATTACACATTAGAGATATGTTCATGGCTTTCAACTAATAATCAGTTAGCTATGTTTCCAACCAAATTAAATGAGAACAGAATGAAAAAAAAAAAGAAAACATCAAAGTACTCATGCTATGCATATATATTTACACAATCATCTACTTTTTCCGTTGCAATGATTTTATCTTTCCCATCATTGCTGAAGGTCAAAGATCTGCAAAACACTCAAGAAACTTTAGGTATCCAAATCCATTTGGATCTTTTGATGTTAGTCCTTCTTGGTTGCCCAAGAGCATTGAAATCACTAACAGTCTTATAAATCCTATCACCAATTTTTCTTTCAACAACAAAACATTGAGGATTGGTATGACCTTGCCTATTGCAATTAGAACAATGATTTTCTCTAACTTTTCTTCTATGAGAGAAACATGGTAGTTGCTGGTTCCTAGTGTTGGAAGTTAATACACTAGCTTTTACAAATTTTGTTTCAAAATTGGTATCACTTCTAGCACTATAACCAAGCTCACTCTTCATGGAGCTAGGTCTTTAATAACCCAATAACTTATCTAAGTTATTAGAGCTATTTGTAAATTGTTTTGAATCATGTTTCAAACCCTCAATCACTCCACAAAGTCTTTCATTTTCAGCCATGAGGTCCATTGAAGCTGAAACTGGTTGCTTGCCTTTAAACTTAGCAATTTCATATTTCAGAAAACTATTTTCTTCCAAAAGATTTGCAGCATTTTTAGTTTCCTTCAATTTTTCTTTGAGGAAATCATTCTTATTTTTCAAAGCAGCATTTTTATATTTACACTTGTTATATTTCTCAAAAAGTTTATTAGCATGTGCAGTTAAATCATCAATAACAACTTGTAAATCATCATTAGAGAGTTCATTGAATGATACCTCATCTATTACCTCATTGTCAGCCATGAAACACACTGGAGCTTCTTGTTCATCTTCATCCTCTGAATATGATTCATTCTCCAAGTTCTTCCAATACTTCATTAGCACCTTCATCTTTTCCTTTTTGTACTCCTTGCTAGAATTCCTTCCACTGCTCCTTAAGAGTTTCCTTAGCTTCCTAGCAAGAAATTCAAGCTCATCATTTGAAGAACTGTCATTGGATTCATCATTCGACTCGCTGATTTTGGACTTGAAAACCACGTCTTTCTTCTCTCTGTCTTTGTTGTTGTTGATCAATGTTTCATAGGCAAGTAGCTTCCCTCTCAATTCATCATAGGTCATCTTGTCTAGATCATTTCCTTCAATGATGGCTGTTGCTTTTGATTCCCACTGTTTAGTGAGACATCTAAAAATTTTCCTCACAATCAAACTTTCTGGATAAGTCATTCCCATTACATCTAAGTTATTGATGATGATTGAAAATCTTTCAAACATGTCATCAATGCATTCATATTCCTCCATATTGAACATCTTATATTCCTTTTTCAGCATATCAATTCTTGTTCCCTTACTTGTTTTGTTCCCTCATAGGTGACTGAAATTTGTCCCAAATTTCCTAGCTGTTTTGCATCTTGAGACCTTCTTGAATTCCTCTTGTGTGATGGCACAGTGCATAGTTGATTGTCTTGGCATTGAGTTCGACTGTCTCCCTATCATCTTCATTTTACTCTTCTTCTTCTTTGGGAACCACGTTTCCTTCGATATTTGTTTTCGAAGGAATGGTAGGGCCATTCAAAACCACTTTCCACATTCTGTAATCAACGGCTTGCATGAAAATCTTCATTCATTCCTTCCAGTAGGCATAGTTCTTCCAGTGAACAAGGGAAGCCTATTGCTAGACTGCCCTTCAGATAAAGTGTACGCCACTATGTGGGTTCCCATGTTGGTCAAAGGATCTTTGCTCCAAGTTGTTAAACTTGTTGCTTGAGACCTTGCTCCTGATATCAATTGAAGATTCTAGGTGACTCAGAGAAGGGGGTTGAATCTGAGCACACTTTTTCGGCCAAATAGACAAGTGAATGCTTGCTGTTAAAATTAGTCTAGTCGAGTTATAGGAGACCATAAAATGCAGCAGAACAGAAAATGTAGAACACAAATAGAACACCAGCAAGTATCCTAGTTCAACTACCTCCACTGCAGCCTACATCTAGTCTCCACCACAATCATCGTGGAATTCCACTATAATATCAATGAATTACAAACACCAATTAAAAGGAAATTACACTTGCCTTAACTAAGGACTTTCAACCTAAGCTAACCTAGCTTAGAAATGAATATGAGTCCTATTCCAACTCACAAGGGGAACCTCTCAAGCTCATGACACAAAACAAAAACTATTCTAAACTTAGAATTAAGTTCCAATGGCTTTTCTCAAATCTATCATTCTTGCCTTTTCTCTCAATGGTCTTTTACTGATTTCTCACTTAATGCCTTTTCTCACCATGAAACAAGAATGATAAACTAGAAAAATAGAATATTCAATGAAGCTCTTTAAAGGAGAGACCTATTGTTGGAAATGCAATGGTAATACTCAATTGATGTGCTTTCTCTCCTTGCTTCTTTTCTTGGCTGAATGTTACTTTTATATAGGTCTATTGCCTCCAAGAAAACTAATTGTTATCAATTAAACTGGAGCAAATCTTCCAGCTAGAGCCTGCTGATTATGCAGCAAGGTAGTGGTTGTGTGTGGCTCTGCCAACTTCAAAATGCTCAATGCAATATTAGGGCAGCAGCAGAGGTGACGTTGTGCAACCTTGAACACTGCTCTTGTCTTTGTGTTCCCTCTTGTTTGTTCTTATTGTACCATCTTGAATCACAACCCTTTATTTGTGCTTTGGCTCTAAGTTTAATCTCCTTCCTTTGGATTCAGATGATGTCTGTGTTGTTATGCCTTTTGTGCTTCTTGTGATGAGAAAGTAAGGTTTCTTTTTTTCTTCTTTTGTGACAGGACCCTAATGCACTTCAGCTGGGTATTGTACATATATTTTTTATTCACAGCCCAGCAACAATAACTCATTATTGTTCAACCAAATGGGCTACAACAACATTAGAAATGGGCCTGCACAAATAACACACATCAAATAATTTTGGACTTTCAAACCCAACCAAATTAATGTTTTGTCATCACACAATAATATTATTGTTTCCTAAACTCAACAGACTTAATTAGACTTATTGAACAAAATAGGTGTACACCTAACACTACCGTTGATTTTATATATGCGCAACGCATGTTTAATCTATCATAAAATGCGAGACATATAAAGGAGAAAAGGTATTAAAATGTGGAGGGTGAGATGAGTGAGTGGAGAGAAAGTTGGGGAGAGCGAGGAAGAGAGAGAGCGGTGAGGGATGAGTGGCAAACAGTGACTAGGAGAAGAGCGAGAGACCACTGGGTTCCACGCCAACCAACCACACAACACCACCATAATAACAGTAGGCAAGACACCAATCTGAGAGAGAGAGGTTACCTTGTTTGTTGACAACCTCCCATAACAAACCACTATCATCTAGCTCTGGAGAATATTTGGTAGGGAAGGGATAGTAGTAGATGCGTTCCTATCAAGAAAGAAAAGGCAAAATAACCCACTACTCTTCGAATTTGTGAGATTCATGGAAGGAAAGGAAGTAATGGAGGCGAAGCGGAGGTTAGACGGATGGAATATATGGGGGTCAAGGCTGAAAGTGACGGAAGCAAATTATGGGCGAAAGGTAGCTGATTATAGACCGACAATTGCGCCAGAGACTGCCAATGCTTGAACGGCAGTGCCGAGAAGAAATGAAGCAGGATTTTGGAATGGAAGATCATTCAAGGAAGTAGTCGTAAATGGGTCCGAGGATGAAAAAGTGTTGAACCTCAGAACTGAGGATACACCGTATACATTCGGAGAGTCGACACTAAAGCTGAGTAAAGCAGAAGGGATGGAGGAATTGCTAGGGAGGAGCTTAGTGGGTGAATCTATAAACCCAATCAACTTGGAAGAAATGAAGAAGGCGGTTAAGAAGGACTGGTGTGAAATAATGGAGGTCAAGGCGATGGGCTCTTTCATGGTTCTCATAGTGTTTGACAAAACAGAGAATGCAGAGATGACACTCAATTCGTCATTCCTGCTGAACCACTTCATGGATGTAAGGCCACTGTGATGCATTCAGATTCTTAGTGGACATAGGCCTAGGGTCATCCATATAGGCAAGGCTGAAAACAATGGTGGATAATCAAAAATCACTATTATATGTTAAAGAGATTGGAGGCTAGGAGACATACTCCAAGATGAAAGATGAAAAGAGGTGCGTTGAGGAGCGAGAAGACAGCCCCAAACCTCTTGATGTTGGGGACAAAAGGTAGCGAAAGAGGTCAATGATAGAAGTTGGATACCAGCGCCGTAGGCCATGGTGGTGGAAACAAATCGGGCACCGCCGAAGAAGGAAGACGAATGGTGTGTTGGCGCGGAAGGTGACGTTGCGGGAAAACCATAAGGCATGGTTTCAAATTCAAGTGATAACGGGTCGGGTAGGAGGCGTATACATGAAGGAACCCGATATGCTAATGGGGCAGTCGCGGGCTTGAATAGTGGTGGAAGCCCAACATGTACTAAAGCCTTGGAAGATAATGGATTAACTGAGGAAGTTTTTAGAGAGTCACATATGGGCCCTAAGAGTGGGCTGCAGAAGGAAACATTAGAAGAAAGCAATAAACACCTTTGGGCCATTGAATTAGTGGGCAATGAAATGGAAAATGAAGTGGGGATAAGGGGCCAAGTTAATTTGCAATTGGAAGAGAGATATGTATTAGAAGAGGGATCTATCTTAGAGCCATTAGACTCCGAAGGAAACAATAAGAAAGGAGTGGCTAAAAGAAAATTAGGTTGCGGGAATGAGAGACACAAAGGAAAAAACAAATTGATAGAAGGGACAAGACTTAGTAGTAAATTAGGGAGAGAAAGAAGGAAGCCACAGAAGAAAACTACGAATAAGAAGAAGAAGGAGTCGAGGAGCGAAAAAAATCAAGAGAGGCACATGAGGTGCAAAATTGGGTTCTGGAGGATAGTGAAGAAATAGAAGATGAATCTGAATGGGAGGCAGGTAAAGCTTGGGATTCTTGCAAAAAGGTTGGTCTAATAGCTAGAGATGAAGCCAAGGCAACTAAATACCTGCAAGATGATGGAGAAGAGACAATAGCACAATTAGCCATTAATGTGGGAGCAAGGTAACAGGGAAGAAAGAAGAAGGTGCAACGTAAGGTAAGCGTTTCAAATCTCTCTGATAAATGATGATATTGTTGTGGAATTGTAGGGGGATAAAAGGGGAAGGAAAGATGGCGGTAGTGAATGAAATGGTTAGAAAAAATGAAATCAGATTTTTAGCATTAGTGGAGACAAAAACTAGCAGATTGAAGGAGTATGAGGTTAGGAAAATTTGGGGGTAATATAGAATAATATGCCTGGGAGATGGTGGAGGCTGAAAATAATAAGGGTGGAATAATCTGTATTTGGGAAAAGAATTTCTTACAAGTTACTAGAGTAACAAAGGGAGCAAGATGGATTGGGTTGGAGGGATTAGTGGAAGGAATCAGTGAAACACTAATTATATATGAAGTCTACGCACCTAATCTAGTGGTAGAAAGGAGGGCAGTATGGAAGGAGCTACTGGCGTATAAACAGCAAATAGGACTCCCTGCACTTGCGTTTGGAGACTTCAATGAAGTCTTGCGCAAGGAGGAGCGTAGTAGCAGTAAAGGTAGCTTGGTCGGCATCAGAGACTTCAATGAGTAGATTCAGAATATGGAAGTGTTGGAAATCCCCTTGGCTGGCAGAAAATATACATGGAGAAATGGGAAGAGTGCGAGTAAATTGGACCATTTTTTCTTGGACGCTGAGCTCTCACGAAGACTGCCGAAGTTACGAGTTCGAGCCATAAAATGCTCGAAATAGGACCATATCCCACTGGTGCTGGAAAATGAAAAGAGAGATTGGGGTCCGAAGCCATTTAGATCACTTGATGCTTGGTTTACCCACCCACACTTTCAGAAAATGTTTGCTGAAGAAAGGAAAAGAGTAGAGGGAGGCTTAGTAAATGGGAAATTGGAAAATATGAAGAAAGTGCTTAGGGAGTGGAATAAAGTAAAGTTTGGCAACATAGAAGAAAAGATCAGAATGTTTGAAGAGGCAATTCCTGCAGTAGAAAAAAAACTAGAGGAAGGGGAAGACCAAGTAGAATACAACGCCAGAAGAGAAGCTTTGAAGGCTCAAGTGGAGGTGTGGTATAATAGAAGGGCAGAATACTGGAAGCAGAACTCGAGAGAGAGATACATTAAAGACGTGGATAAGAATACTAAATATTTCCATGTCAAGGCAACAATTAGGCATAGAAAGAACAAAATTGAAGAGATCCAACAAAGGGGGAGAACTATCAAAGAGCCGGTCAGAATTAAACAGATTGCAAGAAGGTACTTCCACTACAAGAAATGCGCCTGTTACCGGCAGAATTAGGGGGGGATTTAGGGTGGGGGCTTACCGGCGGAATTAGGGGGGAATTACCGGCGGAAATTGGCACAGGAAAATTGTCTGTGAAGTTTACCGACGGATTCCGAAATCCCCCGGTAAATCCGTGTGTAAGGTTTGGGATGCTTTTTTTTTGGCCCGCCAACATTACCGGGGGATTTTAGGGGGGAAAAATCCGCCGGTAACATAAAAATTAAAACGCGCCGTTTTGGTAAGTCAGTTCAAATTACCGGCGGATTTTTCTCCCCCAAAATCCGCCGGTAACCCTTGCACTTAACAGCCGCGCAACCCCTTGCTCCCCCATTAGAAAGTGATGCCAGAGATTCAATTCAGGGATGGTCTTGTGAAGAAGATTACAGGAGAGAAATCTAGCAAATTGGAAGAGATTCCATCGAGTAAAGAAATCAAGGATGCGGTTTGGGCATGCAATTCTGCTAAAGGCCCAGGCCCAGACGGCTACAACTTGGGTTTTGTGAAAAAAATGTGGGACACAATCGGGTCAGAGTTTACTGAGGCAGTGAGAAAATTCTTTGCTGAAGGAAGAATGGCGCGAGAAATAAATGTGACATGGGTGGCGCTCGTAGTGAAACCAGGAGGTGGAAAAGAAATAAAGGACCTTAGGCCAAAAAGTATGGTTGGAAGCATATACAAGGTAATCTCTAAGCTAATGGTGGCCAGACTAAGACCTCTTATGCATGGGTTAGTAGGGGATACGCAGACAGCTTTTGTACAAGGAAGGCAGATACTTGATGGGGCCTTGATTGCTTGTGAGAGAGTTGCATGGTTGAAGAAAAGCAAGAAGGCAGGGGTAGTTGTGAAACTCGATTTTAAAAAGGTTTACAACTCGGTGCTTTGGAATTTTGTGATACACATCCTAGAAAGAATGGGGTTCAGGCCAATATGGAGAGGATGGATCCATGAGATGCTTGAAACGGCTTCCATGTCACTGTTAATAAATGGTTCACCTACAAAAGAGTTTGCCATGGAAAGGGGATTGAGACAAGGAGACCCAATATCCCCGTTCCTATTTGTGTTGGTTGCGGATGTGCTAAATAAGATGATAGAGCAGGCAGTGCAGCAAAGGATGATAGAGGGGCTAGTGGTTGGAAAGAAAAAATTTGTCTTGACGCATCTACAATTTGCTGACGATACAATTATCTTCTGCCCACCATGCCTGAGGGTGCTGAGGGAGTACAAAAGTATCTTAAGTGGGTTCGGGATGATGTTCGGCCTCACAATTAACTTTCAGAAGTCACTTATAATACCGGTAAACTGTGAGGATGCCATAGTGACAAGAATGAAGAGAGCGATGGGGTGTGAGATAGAACGCTGCCTATTACCTATTTGGGGATACCATTGGGGGCTAATCCGAGAAGAATAGCAACGTGGAAGCCGGTAATTGCTAAAATTGAGAAAAAACTTAGCTCTTGGAAGTCGGTTCTTCTAACAAAGGTGGGGAGGCTTGTGATAATAAAATCGGTCATCAATAGCTTGCCTATGTACTTCTTCTCGCTCTTCAAAATGCCAAAACAAGTGGCGAAGAAGATTATATCCCTGCAAACCAGATTCTTTTGGGGATCCCGTGATGGTAAAAATATAAACCATGTTACAATATGCATGTAAAGTTTTTATGATTAGGTTTTGATGAATGACAACCATTATGGAATTGATGACAACCATCGAAAGATTTGAGGATCAACTTGAAAGCAAAACAACAACTACGACAA